>PVJL010001435.1:0-204610 GCA_004026885.1 Lyroderma lyra
TACTCTGGCGGTCCTTCGGGAAGAAACTAAAATGGCATGTGCAGTGACACAAGTGGACACTTTGGTCAGCGTGGCTCAAGCCGTAGTTCGCCGTCATCAGAAGTGTCTGGGCGCTGAGGGTGACCACTGTGAGCACCTCTTGTCATTGCGGAGGTCAAACGTGACTTGTGTTCACCTTTTGTTATCAGTATATATTGAGTATTACAATGTTAATACAGTTTCTTTCCTTTCTTAAAATGTGTGTACATTCATTTGGCACCATCTGTATACATGAGGGCTGTCCAGAAAGTACTCAGCCATGTAATATGAAAAATAGAGGCATTTACGGTTGGGTTTTTTCCGGACAGCCCTCAAATATAATATAATACAATATATGTAATATAATCTTTCCACACCACAAACTTTTAAAAAAGTTAATTATAATTGACATATAACATTGTATTACTTTCATGGGAACAACATAATGATTCTACATTTGTATATATTGTGAAATGATCACCAGGCATAATTTCAATTTTTTTTCTTGTGATGAAGACTTAAAAGATCTATTTCCTTAGCAACGGTCAAGTAAACAATACGGTCTTATTAACTACAGTCCCCATGCTGCACTTTATGTCCCCGGGACCTACCGTACCACAGACTGGCTCAGAGCCGACGAGAGACACTCACATCACCCAGAATTACCAGTAAAACTTGTTAAGGGCGTCAAACTCAAGGGTCCATTGCCATTATCCGTTGTCCACCTTCTGAGGAAGGAGCAATCCACACTCACGCACTCAGGGGTCATCCAAGCAATAAGCTGCGGTCATTTCGCTCAGCGTCGAGTGCCCTCTCCGTGTGGGCACGCTTCCTTCACGTTTTCGCACTGCCCCCGAGGACGGCGGTGCGCACAGCGAGTCAGTCCGCCACACCGAGGACCAGACTGTGGGTTCGGACCCCGGGTTGGCCACTTACCTGCCTTGAGGCATTTTTCTCAATTTGTCTGCGCTTCTCTTCCCTCGCTTACGAAATGGAGCAAAACCCGAAAGTCTCCTCGGCTTGCTGTGAAGGCTAAGTGAATCCGCCCATTCACGTGCTTCCAACGGCGTCTCGTGCAGAGCGGGCGCTCGTGAAGTGCTGGCTCTCCCGGGCCCGTGGGCCAACTTAGTTCATGAATGATATTCCAGAGTCACTTGTGAGGTGACGCGTCCGAGAATCTCGGAAACCGTAGACTAGGAGAAAACTTCAAGATTCTGGGCATAAAATGTAAAGTGACCCATTGTGAAAATTTACGAGAAAGACACATTTTTCGGTTTGAAAGACGTGACCGTGTCTCACAGTGCCGGTTCTGTCCCAACCCTACGAGCAGGAAAACGGCTTCTCGGGAAATGTGTTGCACAAAAGCAGTGCTCACGGAGCACAACACGGACCTCTCTCTTTTCTTCGTTTTTATTGGTAAATTTATTGGGGTGACACTGGTTAGTAAAAAATTACACAGGTTCCCGGTGACCTCTTTCTTGAATGTGGATGAATTTTAAAGCCCATTCTCTTTTGCGTTTTAAATGAATGGTTTTACTAAAAGTCAGCTCCAGCTCTAGCTCATATCCTCGTACACCTGCTCCCTAAAAACATAAGTTCTAGTCCTCTTTTTCCTAATGCAATCAAGGTGGTGTAACAAGTTGAGAAAATAAAAAGTGATTTAAACATGAAGTTTCATCCTCTTTTGGAATTTATGTTTTCACTATTTATGCTGAACGTTACATAAATGTGTTGGACATAACGAGTTTGTTCACTCCTCTCTTCACTGAGCCGTGTTCCTGTCTCCATGGTGGGAACTGGGAATAACACACTAAAGATACACACCCTGTTGTCAGGAAGCTCCCCATCTGACAAGCTGAGTCACATGGATTGTCACTCAGTGCGAAAAACAAAGTGAATCCAGAAATCACGGCACTGAAGTTGTGCTGATGTGCTGCTTTCAAGGTCAAGATCCTTCACTATTCAGTCTGCACATGTATTGAGTAAATTTCAGAAAAAAATAAAAGCTTTCTTAAAAGCAATGTACTGAAGTCTTTAGTCAAATAGAAAACGTAAGCTTCTGTCTCTGCTTTCCATAGGCTGAATTTTAATAAAGGACTCAGGGATGCTATCCCAGGATCAAAGGTACCGATCAACCTTTGAGAAGATAACAGGTGTTCCTTATTCTGTACAATAGAAGGGAGGTAATTCCTGATGGCTGCAAGTGTCCCCAGTCCTAGGACTGCAGAAGACTTTTAATGAATGTGACGTCATTGGGCTGTTGGTGCAGTTGGCCTTCCTTATACTGTCTTCACAGCATGGGTGATAGCGTTACTCAAAGAAGAATGTGACGTTTGGAAATGCCCCTCGTTTTGTTCCTGAACCCCTCTGAGCTTTAGGCTTTCATCCTCATTGGTGAAGATAAGAGCAGGGTTGTTGTGTAGCTGAGACAAGAGAATGTGAAAAGTATTATGGTAGCCGGGGCTTAGCCCCCTCCCAGACACCCCATGTTTCTGTATTATCACATCCCTCCACGAGCTGAGTTCTTCTTCTGTGATGATTTTTTTCTAACTAAGGGCAGAAATTACAGAAACGCTCAAGGCATGTGTTCCAAAAACACTATCATTTGATAAATTTTATCATCTTTTTGGTGATAATAGTTAAATTACCTTAGAGCTTATGTATAAAAAGAGAAATCCTAACTTAACTACCCGCTGGACCTCCATCTAGAACCCCAACCATATAAAAGCAGCTACAAAGGGAATCTTGTCATTCCTCAGACAGTCTTCCAAAGTAGAATGGAACCCCGGGAGTGCACGCTGCATCCGTAACCAGCCCCATGGACTGTTTCTGAGCAGTTAATTCTGTAAAAGTGTTTCTGTTCTGCAGTAAGGAGGTAGGGATGGAAATGCAGGAGTGCACCTGCTAAACCTGAGGAATCTGGCAGTGCGGCCACGTGGAGACATCAGTGTGTCATTCTTCAGGAATGCTGGTGGGTTAACAAGAGTCTACTTTAAGTGAGAGAGAACGTGAGAAATAGCCATTAATTTTTGGAAGAGCTCTGACTGGATAGACATGCCATACCCTTTTAAATGTGTCAAACAACTGCCTGGTGGTGGAACTGTTGGTTTCCCTTCTTTTTTGGAAAATATAGATTTAACAAATATCAAATGACAAATTCAAACAAATGTCAGCTTATTGGTCTAAAATAAGGTATTTTCCAAACCTGGTCAGAAAAATGCAGATCTCTGTTACAAGAAATCATATTCTATCATAATCGTTAATATGTAAAAGTTTTAGTTGTTTTTGACCGTGGATATAAATTGTTTTTGAAGAAAACATTAAAAATTGAAGCATTTACTGATCCTGTGCTTACTGCTTTGCCACAAATCATATTAATTTGAATATTACAGAGAAGGGGGAACATGAAACAGGAGTTCCAGTCCTCACAGAGGGTAAGTTCTAACTGGGGATATGAACACGTATGGACAGAAACTTCAATTAAGAAAATACAGATCACTAAATGCATCATGATCTCTTAAAAGAAAACTTTATTGATTTCAAGCTTATGAACCATTCCCAGGGAATTACTTGCAACCTTTCTCCCTGTCACTTTGGAGTTGATGACAAAGCTTGATTGCGTCCTGTCGGCCAAGCACAGAAGCCAACGATGATTTAGCGCTTACTGTCTAATGGGTACGCTGCAAAGCCGTGTGCCATGCATGAAGCCATGCACGCCGCAGCCAGACCCCGTGAGCCAGCACTGTGACACCCTGTGTCCCACACGGAGAGCACAAGGAACGAGGTGCTCACGTGCACGAAGTTCCCACGTATCCTTGCGTCCCCCAGCTGCGATTTCAAAGGCAAGGCTGCAGAGGGCCCTCTTACCATCCCTCCCGCTTCAAATAATCCCCAGCGGGGGGAGGAGCCAAGGGGGATGGGCACAGAGAAAAGGTGACAGTGTTTGTCTTCAACAACTCCAAGCCAGGCTCGTTGCGGTAGTTTGTGCCAATAGCCTGTGACCCCAAAGTGAACACCCACGTGTACTCCATGATTGTAAGCACTAAATGTGAAAGACCATGGATTCTTCATACAGCAGGAATGGCGATACTTACTTCTCTTGTTCAGTGAATCAAGGTGACACAGGGACTTGCTGTGTCTCTCCCTGGGAGCGAGTCCAGGTTCCTTTATCGGGGGCACCCAGTCATAATGCCAGCAGGTGCCCCTTCGTATGATAAACTCAATCTGGCTTAAATTTTAAAAAGCATTTTCTCACTTCTGTTCATCATTACTGCTATTTATAATTGGTGAAGTATTATACACAGCATATTTATATACAGAAATATAAATATTGATTATGTTTATTTATAGTAATGGTAAGAGGGACGAAAGACATCCTCCATTTGACTTGAATTAGCACCGGAAGCTGAGGTGGGAGCAGGCTTTTAGGGGTGCCCGCTCTGAGTCCCCCTCCATGCACCAGGGCCAAATGAGGTTCACACGCTTCCTGGGCTTTGGGTTTCATCTCCTTGTTTTCATGGAGTTCCTCGTGTTTGTGCCTCAATTTGCCTTTTTTGTTTTTTAAAGTCTGTATTTGTATATCGTCTCCGAATGACATCCTTAGATGCCCCTAAATAAGGTGTCTGGATTTGTCTATACCTGGTTTTACACATTTATATTTTTTAATGCTCCTTTTCTTTAGACAGCACCAAATCAGGTAATTATAAGGATTGCTAAAGACAAATCGACCACTACTTGGATTCTTACACTGGTTTATGCTCATGAAAGAGGTTTTACTTTTGTTTTTGTTTCTTTTTCCTGAGATATTCTATTAACTGTCGCAACCTAAATTTCAACAGATAGCAATTCTTCTCCATAATTAAAAAACCCCACAAAAATGGATAGCTAGGACAATGTGCCTGTCAACCCCAGGTTTAAGAGGAAAGACATGATGTTAGTATTCTAGACAATCGTTTGCTGAATAAATCCCACATTCACCCCATATTGTCTCACCACGCAATGTGATTCTGTCTCTCTCTAGAGTTGTTACAATCATCAGAAGTCCATTTCAGCACAGGAGCTGGGGGAGCCTGTTACACTGGGAGCGATCACCATCGTTCAGAGCTTGTCCCTGATTCCTATTCTCTCCCAGGGAAGAGCCAAAGCCCTGGGAAGAGGCGGCAAGGTCCCCTGCCCACCCCCACCCCGAGACCTGGATGGACGCCCCTTCCTGACCTCATCTCCTAAACGCTCCCCCACATTCACTGCACTGCAGCCTCCGTGCAGTAGCCCAGGCTTCCTCAACCTCAGCACTACGGACATGTTGGCCTAGATGGTTCTCTGTCATGGGGACCTATATGGTGATGAGCAGTATCCCCGGCCCCCACCCACTAAATGACCGCAGTGCCCATCCCCCAAAGTGGAAACCAAAACCTTCTGCCATTGTCAAATGTTCCCTGAAGGTCAACGTCATCCACGTCAAGAGCCACTGCGGCCAGTTCCGCTTCTACACCTGCCTGGATCCCTCTCCCCCAGACATTCGCAGGGCCCTGCACCTCCATCAGAACTTGGCTCAGACATGACCTTGGAGGCCAGTCCTGCCTGGGAAAGCCTACTTATAATTGACGGGGACCACGAGCTCCAGGCACTGCCTACCCTCGTTTCTGGCTTTATTTTCCCCCACAGCACTGACCAATGTTTAACACGTCACACGGTCATTAATTATTTCGCACATCTGTCTCGCTTCTCTAGAACAGGAATGCCATGGCAGCAGTGGGGTGTGCCTGTTCTGCTGCAGGGGGTCCCCACACACAGAACCGAGCCCGCTGTTCCAGAAATACATGTTGAATAAACGAACAGTCAGCCGCAGAGCTGGCTGTACACACCCTCTCCTCTTCGGAAGGGCCCTACTGAGCGAACCTAAGTTCTCCCCGCCAATCCAGATTCCAGGCAAGTTTGTTCTTGTTGTTTTCCTGTTGGCTTTAGCATTAAGAATGCTCAAAGCCTGTTGTCCTTCTCCACCCATCGTAACGGGCCACACGTGTCATGAACGTTTGATATGCTCATCTCCCCAGTTTCCTCTTCATTCTTCTACCCATAATTCCTTTTCAACTTTTACCTATCAATTTATAAATATATCTATTCATCTATCTGTTAATCTACTACCTATCTAGTATTCCTATCTACTCTGTCTTTCTACTTCATCTATCTAGTCTGCCTGCCTATCTATTTCTCTGCCTGTCTGTCTATCTCTATCTGTTAACCAGAAAAAAGTTTGCCAGTTGCTTGAGAGTAGTAGTGAGTCTGCTTACATTTATTTGGCATCTACCAATTCAAATTGGTGCCGGTTAACTGAGAGTTTACTGTACAATCAATTCAGTCCTTTATTATCCTGTCACGTTATATATCTCTATAAGATGCATTAAATAATTTAGGGGACATAAGCCTTAGTAATACATGTTCTTAATAGAAAGATGGTTTTTAAATGCTAGTCTCGATTTTTTAAATCTATAATTTGATTGAGAGAATTTTTATTATTTCTTTAAAATGGACATCAGGAAGGCTGGGTCAAACACGTGTCTCAATCTTAAGTTCAGATAATGTGGTCCTTCATGATAAATTAGTAATTTAGAACTATTTGTTTTCTATGAGTAATAGTCGTCTTCTAACCACTCCCCAGTTATATCACAGCATTTCTGACAAACTTGAGAGTTTCTGAGGTTTGACATGGAAAGTTTTATGGCTGAAACTACTTAACTTTGAATCCAATTATTTGAATCCAATTCTTTCTGAGCCAAATAATTCTTTGCAATCAAACATATTACTGTTAATGCATCATAATGACAGGGATTTAAAAGGTCAATGATCTGTGTTCAATTTCCTGCCCCACTAATAGATACTTAGATCAGAAATGTGAGCCAATGAGACCATCCGGAAAGCACAGGGATAGTGTGATCACTTCCCTTTCCTGCAGCAAAGGCGCTGTTTGTGAACAAGAGTAGAGCTATTTAGAGCTGCTCAGCTTCTAGGCAGGTAGATTAATATCGGTGATGAACGCAAACGTGACCAGCAGGAGATGAGTAATGAATACAAATGCTAGACTCTAGTCAAACTTTGGAATGGTCAGTTCCTTCCTTTTTATTTCATTGTTTCCATTAATAGGACACATTTCCCCAAAATAGACTTTTTAAGATTTAAATTTTAATGTGTATTCAAAGTTCCATTTATCTAAAGTACCACCTCATGAAAATTTGGACAAATCAATAAACAGTAATTTAATTAGCTGCTTTTAAGGAGTTTAGTACTTAAATAAAGATGAAAATAGTTTGTTACCTACACATACATATTATCTTCACAGTCTAATAAAATTATTCAAAGTGCAACAGAAAAAAATACTAAACATTTATGGAAAAATTCCTCTTGGTGATAGTTTAAAATGAATTACTTTGAGGAATAATGGTAATAATAATGATAACACTAATACACAATATATTCTAGACGTGCCATGTACCAGGAACTCAGCTAAGCAGTTCGTGTAATCCTCACCATAACTGCATTAAGTATAGATTAGTACCTTCTCCACTCCTCCGCTAAGACTCTAAGCTCAGCGAGGTCAGCAATTTGGCAAAGTGGCAGAACCACCCCCTCTGCCCCGGCCCCGCTCCGAGTCTGTCTTACCCAGGAGCCTATGATCCTCACCACTGTGCTATCCTACCTCCTAGCAGCTGCCCACCAGCAACTGACAGGCAGAGACCCAAAGCTCACCCACCTGAGACCTTCTATGGGAGTGCATACTCTTGGGGGTGGGGGGTGTTCAAGCCAGGTCAGCACATGGCCCTCCCGTACCCTTCCAAAGCACCCCCACTGCTGCCGGTTCCCTAAGGGCCCATGCACGCATCGGGCACCTGCATTCCTCCCTTTGGGGCTTTGCTTATATTTCCTCCTCCTTCTCAAAATAGTCTTCTATTCCTCCACCTCGATTCCCTGTCATTTACAAAGCTTTCCCTGTTACAAATTCACATAATTAAGATTCCTCCTCTGACATTCTAAATGCGACACAAAACAAACTCAAATTTGTGGCTGTATAAAGAACATCTTATATCTATCAATTTTATTTCCCATAATATCCTGTCATCTCTTCAAAGATTACTCTTTCTCTGGTGAGTAGACAAATAATTTACAGCTGGACTAAAAAACATACTTTGCTTTTGCAATAGAATTGAAAGAATTAAATTATACTATAATGCTACTAAAAACTCTTAAAAACTGAGATATAATAAGGTCAAAGGATTTAACAAATAAAAACGATTCTAACTTTAGCAGCTATCTCATTAAATTTCTTAGAAGAAGTGTAACACTTAAGGATTTCTTATGTACGACGTAGCTCTTCAAACAATAACTTTATGAATTAGTAAACTGAAACATGTCAAAAATACTTCTTAAGTGACTAGAGAATTTTAAGGGATTGACTAATGTTCTTTGTGAAACCAAACTAGAAAATTCCATCAGTACAGCCTGAAATATCAGAATAATATTTGAGCGGACCTGATGACCAAGGGGCATGCGAGTAGCAAGCAATTTCGAGACAAAAAAAGAATGCCTCATTTCTATTAAAGGAAACTCAAACTAGAAGTTTCTGGAAAATATCTTTTTGGATTATAATAAAAGTCAGTTCCCACATACTGTTAACATTGTGGTTCCTTTAGCTTTTGTAGTAAAAAAAAAAAAATGAAGATTTCTGAGTTGCTTTTTTCACATTCTACCATGAAGACTTGATTTTTTTGGGACTCTCATGATATTCCTACATAAAGACACCATGTTGTTGATCTGTCTTGATTCAAATCTTGGGTGTGTCCACATTTGTGACATTTCCTAAATAATGGGATAACCCCCACGTGGGTTCCAGGTCCTGCAAAGGGTGGACGGTTGACCATAAAGAAATGATCTATCCATCCTCTAGAGGGCGTGGAAGGCCTGCCAGCCCCTGGGGCCATATGGGGCCCTCCATCCCATTCACACACTGCCTATATTGTATCTGTGAGCCACCACATGACCCTTCAGTCCCTTCTCTGGGTATTGACCTGAAAAATTTGAAAACACTTATTCATAAAGATACATGAACCCCTATGTTCACTGCGGCATTATTCACAATAGACAAGACACGAAAACAACCTAACTGTCCTTTGACTGATGACTGGATATAGACGATGCGGTACATATACATAATGAATCACACTCAGCCCTAAAAGTCACGAAATATTGCCATTGTGACAACATGGATGAATTGTGAGAATGTCGTGCTAAGTGAAGTAAGTCAGAAGAAGGAAAAAGACAAGACCCATATGATTTCACTCACATGGAATATTAAAGGCAACAAAAGAACAAACAAACAAACATCCACACAGACAAAAGAAAAGTGGTTACCAGAGGGAAGAGGGATGGGGAGCGAGAAGAGGGTAAAGGAGGTCAAATATGGGGGAAAGAGACTAGACTCTGGGTGGTGAGCCCACAATGGAACCTATAGATGATGTAGTATAACATTTACATCTGAAACTTACATAATGTTATTAACCAACATCACCCCATTAATTTAATTAAAAAAGAGTTCCTGGAACCTGCGGTTCAGATAAAATGAGCAATCTTAGCAAAGCGAAGCATCTGAGAGCTTGCCTTTCGGCAGCACCTGATGCTTTCTTTGCATACACTCCACAGCACAGAACAGCCTACATGTTATTCTAGAGAGAGAATTTATACAATGGAAACATGCAAAACCCACATCTATGTCTCTCAGCCTATTTCAAAAACAGAAAGTCATTTAAAATGGGAAAGACATCAGCTTCCTGAAACTGCCTCCAGCAAACCTAGCATTACTCAGGTCTAATCACTGGGATGAGATATTCAACTTCAACATTGTTTAATTTTCACAGAGAAATGGAAATCCTGTGAAACATTTGGTCTGACTGTTACGTCTGCCCTTCGGAACTGTTTGGTGTCAGGTACTGAGGGTTTGGCATATACCAGGAACTGAGCTGGGTGCCAAGAACTGAAGAGGAAGAGATGGGCTCAGCATCCCCAAGCGTGACAACCTAGCTGGGGAGATGGGCACACACAGAGAGAATCTCTAGATTACAACTACGAAGGCAGAGCTAGGGAAACACAGACAGAGAGTCAAGAGGATGTCACAGAAGAAGGATATATGAGCTGAGACATGGCGGGGACAGAAAAGGGGCGAGGGCACTCCAGGTCAGGACAGCAGCGGTGGCCACAGAGCCATGAATGTGCCTGGTGTGTGCAGACGTGACTGCATCACTTTCTAAGGCAGCTTCGTGCAAATTAGAAGGAAGACGTCCCCTCTGGATGGATGCAGTCATGTGAGAGGGCTGCCTGTTGAAAGCAGGAGACAACCTGTCTAGACTGTAGCCCGTCTTCAGGACAGGCTAACTGGAGTACAGGAAGTCCTCCCTGAATGCTGTGGGTAGATTCTGGGAACTTGGGTGAAACAACACACAACGAAACCATAGGCTAATCACTACAAGTAAGAGCAAAGTTCCTACGGCATCTCCTCAATGACCTAAGGAGACGACGGTATTTGAGAACCGTCGTGTGAGGAGTGATAAGGCACGTGGTTGGCCACAAACGTCGCAAAGAGACTTAAATGCAATGAATGCTGAGGAGTTTGAACTAGACTGCAGGCGACAGGAAATCACTGAGGTGGTAGCTCAGAAGTGACCCAGTCAGAGGCACAATTCTGAAAGGTAACTCTGTTGCTACGTGGGAAACAGATGAGAATTGGAGGAAGATGAAGTGAGAAAGTCCAGTTAGGGACATCGCCACAATCCAATGAGATGATCAAGGCCTAGACTGTGGCAGTGGTCACAACCAAACAGAAAAGAACAGGATCAGCAAAGGCAAAAGAGGTTGCCATAGGGACAAAGTAAAGATTTAGTGGGACAGGGAAGGCTCAGTGGTTGTCATCAGAGTTCATGATCCCAATGGTAGTTTCACCTACGTGCTAACTGAGTTCAAGGTGAAGAGCCTCTAGGCTGGAATTTGTGATTGGGAATTGTCCTGCATGACAGCAGGGGGGTACAGAGCAAGATCATTTTCAGTCACAAACCAGTCTTCAGTAGGTATAAAGTAGTGATAGGAACACTGGACAATGAAATGATGAAAAAGGTATGAAAAACACACCTAGACAGGAATAATTGTGGGAAACCCTGGATACAAACCCCAATGTGCCACATAGTAAGAGACAACAGACAGAAATTTAGTATCTCTGGATGTCACCTCTCTAATCTGTAAAATGGGATTAATGATGTCTTTCTTATAGGGTTGATACACAGCAGCGATGGGCCAGCAGTGGCCCCTGGGCCAGGTCCAGCGTGCTGTCAAGTTGTACTTGAACTTGGCTACACCCACTTGCTTGTGTGTTGCCTCTGGCTGTGTTCACACTATGACACCAGAGTTCAGTAGTTGTGACAGAGTTAGCTTTGGTCCTCAAAGCTAAAAATACTTATTGTCTGACCCTTTACAGAAAATGTTTGCCAACTTCCATTGCAGCGGATCACTACGAAAATGCCCAACCTCAATCGATGTCACACAGCAGGTGCTCAATATAAATTCTTTCCCTCCCGCCCTCTAAGAAAGGTCGTACTAGTTATGGAAGGGACAAGAAAATGTAGCCTTTACTTGATGACTGGGCTGCAGGGAAGCAGGGTTCGTTTTGTTTTACCAGGTGGTGAAGGAAGCAGTATTGCTGAAAAAGAAGTGTCGGGATCAGAAGACGAAGTAAGAACACGCTGACGACATTAGGGAGTCACAGCTGTGTATCACAGAGGACTCTGAAAACAGACACTTAGATAGCCTTGTGAGAAGCATGTTACTGTATCAGGTATCAATTAACCACAGTCTCTTCCCCCAGAGTCAGATTTCTGCTCAAAACAGAAGGCTCCCGGGATAGTGGCAACTATTATGAGCAAATGAAAGCAAAACAGCTTAATTTTGCACAGCCAGAGCTCATGAATTAAGGGAGGGCATGGGGTAGGTGAAGAATCAGATGCTTTCACATGGAGAGGAAAAGTATTATTTAGAGTCTAGAACAAAATAGTCTACCTACTGCTCAGACTCAGGCTCTGGGATAAAGAAAAACAAATGGTGTATATAAGTTAAAGACACGATGAAACCTCGATTGTTTTTGCTTATTTACCTTCTCTAATTTGGATGGACTCTTCACTACAGTCAGTGTCACTGAAATTTAAATAGCTATCATCTCATGAAAAGATTTAGAACCAGGCTAAAAACAAATGTGAAATCCAACTGGAGCTAAAGAAATCCAACGGGAAATCAATAGTTGCTTGTGTACGGCAGGGCAACTATAGTTAGTAATACTGCACTGCATATGCAAAGTAGCTAAGAGAATAGGTCTTCAGAGTCCTCAAAATAAGAAAAACATGTATGGTGGTGGGTGTTAGTGGACTTACTGTGGTGATCATTTTGCAATACACACCAACATCGATTCACGATGTTGTACAACTGAAAATAATGTAATTACGTTGTATGTCCATCATACCTCAGTAAAACGATGGCTGTCCAATGAAGTGTAACCACAGCCTCCCCCAGTGAAGAGGGTTCCAGGGGCCAGGCAGGACTGCATGTGCAGGGCAGTGCGTCACCCCTGGTGGGGCGGGGTCAGGTGACGGGGCTGAGAAGCGGGTGCGTGGAGGAGAACAGGGCCAGGGAGGCCTCCTCACGCAGAGGAAAGGAGAGCTTGAAGAAGTCATAAAAGCATTCCTCACGTAGGCTGAGCTGCAATGAGGAAGGCATTTGAATATTTTCAAAGTACCCTCTGGGGGTACCAGGTGCCTTGGAGAAACTTTTCTGTATGCAAAGGACCCCACGAGGCCACTCCCCACAGCCAGGCAGAGTGTCTGGAAAACAGCAGAAACGTGTCATCTAACCATCAGACTCAGTTTTAGGTGTACGCATCAGGGTGCATAGGGGAGAGAAATTCATCAACGTCAGGGCTTGTGCCGGAAAACCTGACAAAGCTGAGTGGAGGACCCAAAGCTTTCAATTGTAACATAAATAATATTTCCTCCTTTAAGCTCAGAACCGTACCACATGTATTGTTCAAACATGCCTATCAAAACAGTTTGTTACCCTTTAAAGTACCTCATGCATAATGTATACACAGCACTTTGAAAAAAACTGTGTGTGATTAGCACTTGTAAACACTCCACGCAATTTAAAATATTTATAATGGCTCGCAAGCTAGAGTTTGAAAAATTAAGACCAGTGCTTAAAACAGATTTCTACTTTGGATTTTAATATTATTCATAATGCAATTACTTTACTTATATAATACAATAATGTTCACACCTGCGGAATTCATTTAAGAAATATAATAAAATGTGTTGGCATTTTTTACATAGCAAATATGTAATAGCAAATTCATGTTATACTAGATTCTAGACTACTATTTCATATTTTCTTTCATTGCATTTGTAGATCATTCCATCTGTGGTATAACAAATTATCACCTTTTAAAAACCAGGATTGCCTACCAATGTTTTTCTGCTTCTAAACTAAAAACTGTATCAAAACGAAACAGGTTGGTTACCTGAAGGATATTACGCAGGGTCTCTTGCTAGTTTCCCAAAGCGGAACTTTCCACTGTATTAATGAAATGCCTCTAATTCATCACAGCACAAATCTGTTGCTATGCCTCATAAGTAGTGGCCCTGAGTTATTTTTCAATTCAACCAAATTCTGATTGAAACTGTATGCTGTGACAACAATGTAGAAGTTAGATAACCTCTATACAAAACATTGCCAGAGAGATGTGCCTCTAAGAATTATTAGACTAAAAATTTTTTTAAATTTAATTTGAGGCACACATTTGCCTGAGGATTGAATTTGAATGACATGGGTTAAGACAACTGCACTCTAACATTCAAAACTGCACTCTAGGTTTTACGTTTATTAGAGATAAAATGCTGATCACAGGCTGGGAGTTCTTTTACTCATGTGCAAATATCCTGAGGTTCGTCTCAGGGAAAGGAGCCACGACCAAGTAACTCCATTTGAGCTGTGCAGGATTCCTTGGCTGTCCTTGGCTTGGGCGTGGGCTAGAGAAGCTATTTAAAGTGGCATTCAACACTTGTGGTTGTGGCAGAAGTGACTCAAGATATAAGTACAAGCATGAACTCCAGGGTGGCAATGACCTTTAGCATCCTGAAATGAAATCCTGGGAGACTAAATAAAACACTTCTTCTTGCTATTCTTAGACCATTAAGAGCACTTCCCATGACTTCATGCCTGATCAGGTTACCGCGAACGTTTATATCCTGAATGAGCTGTCATATTTGGATGATGTAATTGCATCTACCCTAATTTACCAAATATAGGTTGAAGTTCATTGCATTTTTGTGCAGGTGGGTTATTATAATATAATATACTATGCTTTAATGGGGAGGTGGCAGTGTGAATGAATAACATGTATCACACACACACACACACAAAGCTAGTCTAGGCACCACTCTATGAGGATGGCTGCTCCCTGGTTCGCCCACCCGAGACGCAGAAACTTAACTACAAATACTGTCAGTGGACTCTGTCTACTTCAGGTACCTGTACTTAGTATCACCCAGAATCTTTCACTTAAAGGTTTATAAAGACATTGAAGGGGATGACTTAAGGCTAAAAGTCCATTCATTTTACATACTGGCAAAGGAGTTAACTTACACAGATACAGCCGAAACTAAATATATATAGGTACACATCTGAGCTAGTGCTGAGTTAGCTTTTAGTGCCTCCTGCAAAACTTCAGAGGGATAAGAGCATCTTCCTCTTCTACTTCTCCATGATCTGTCCCCATCTAGTCACTAGACTTCTCTGTCCCCAGCTGGTCCGTGCCTAGCTTCATTATTCTAGATTGCTTACATCTGTGTATCAAGGGTGATCTAGGCAGTACACAGAAGTCCTATCTTCTCAAGCTCTTCAAAGTTCTCATCTATAGTAAACTGTAAAGTCATCAACAACTCATATTCCAGGAGATACGAGGAAAGAGTTAGTTGGCCAGAGGGCTGACGGTGCAGCTTGCCAACCAATGTCCACATGCCACGAGGACTGTGCTGGCTGTCACAGCCTGGGGACACCTTTATCCTTCTCCATTCCAGAGGCGGGAATGGTGTCAATGACCACCAGGCTGTTGGGGGCAAGAATAACTCCCCGGCTGACTGCAACTTTCAAAAGCTTCTGTCCCTCGAACTAGGGAATTTTTAATGAGGGATGAATCTGAGAGCGCTTCACCAATCTCTACCGTACCACATAATCTCCCCGATAAAACAGGAACAATTTAACGAAAAGTGGTACACGTGTCAATAAGGAGAAAAAAGCAAATCGGTGTAGGCCAACACTGCTAGGTGACCAGCAAGGCTCACTCACTGTCCAAGTCACCATGGTGTTTCTACAGACCAACCTGACAGTATACAGAACGCAGATTTCTGCCTCAGCACATTCATCACAGAGCACCGAATACCGTGGAACTCCGGGGTTATTCTCAAACGAAATAAAACCACCAATGCTAAATCACCTCCAGAACCAGAAAAGTCTACCGCAACCTAAGGTTACTTTGTGAATCAATTGTATGCTACTGGCTGGAGTTTGGTTCTTCTCTATGTCGTTTGTAATCATGCTTTGATCAAACAGGAATTTTTGTTCCAATAACTCTTTTAGAATAAATTTTATTAACTATTAATATTTTGAAAATATCTTTCTTGACCAGAATGGCCAATTCATGAAGCTACACAGACAGGGAGTCTCTATGTTCAGAATGACTCTTACGTTGAGTCAATGAACAATGTTCTCTAAGGCCAGATAGGTAAATTATTATAATCATGAGCACATATTTTTGTTTATAAATTTCAGTTCTATTTTGAATGGTAAATAGTCATTTTTAATCAAAATTATTCAAAGCATTTTGCAGAAGATGAAGCATTCTTTAGGATTACAATGCTTTAAAATGTTTCTTCTAGTTCTCTTTTTTTGCTTTCAACTCTTGTGATTTTATGTGAATTATTAGTGTACACATTTCTAGTGAGCTGCCCTTTTTGCCCTTTTTGTGAAATAAGGTGCAAGTGCAATGGAATAAAAAATAAATGGAATGCCCAAAGGCTTTTTTTCTTGATGATTCGATGTATGTAATATTTTACATTCAATAAGTAGTCAATATTTTATAACGTAATCTTTAATACTCAAGAAAATGGGCTAATTTGATATTCCATAACAATTGCATATGAACAGGTTCTCTGGTAACAGATTATTTCATTTCATTCTATATGCCTAATACTTCTGCAAAATAGAAAAGCATTTGTTAAAGGGAAAAGGTTAGTGACATTCAAAGGAGCATCTTCTCATGTTCAGTTCCAACACAACAAACTGCTGTATCTACCGCAAGTCACAGCACCAACTGAGAGTTATAAGGGTGAGCGGATACCAGGGGCAACTTACATACTAACCACACAAACACAGATGATGAGGCAACACGACTAACCATCTCCCTGAGGAATCAAAGAAGTTACGTGACTGTCCTATCGTGCAATTATGAGATGAAACTTTAAGGCAAAGTTCCACTGGACAACATAAGTGCTGAAAAGGAAATAATATGGAGAGGGTATCAAGGTCAAGGCACAAGCCCCAGGGGAACATTCTTATAAACTCTCAGCATTTGGAAAGTACTTGTTTTCTTCTTTTATTCAAATGGAGGATAAAGATTAAAACTCTTAAGCTAAAATGGTATTCAAAACCTTTAAGCCTCTAGAATCCAGAGTCTTCTAGAGTGCAGAGTGTTAAATATTGCGGCCATCCCTTCATAATACTCATGCTCACCTAAAATACTACATCACCCACGTCTGTCATTTGAAATAAAGAAAACAAATCTGTTAATACCAAAGCAGTGCACGTGGATTTTCAAAACCAGACAGACTATTTCAATAATGCCAATGTGGTCTGTTTTGTGATAACATTAGATAACATAGAAAAAACTCGGTTTGTGTTTTTTTTTTTTATTTTCTACTTTGAAAATGATAATTACTTACGGAGGTTTAAAAATCAACTTGAGAGGAATCTGAAAGTCTTCTTTTAATATTAAAGGAAACCAAAGGTTTTTCAAAAGAAATGGGAAAAATTGCTTGAAAATTAGGATGGGCCCTCTTCAAATGTCACCAGGAACCGAGGAGGGAACGAAAAACCGCACGATCGTTCAGACCATTTCTGGTTTTCAAAACTATGGGCGCGTGAGGGGATCACACAGCTCATTGCCCAAAGGGGGACCCCTGCTAACCGTAAAAGGAGGTGCTGTTAGTAATCAGCCTAGGACAAAAGGCACGAAGCAGGCCATTCTCAGCAAAACCAGGACCCCGGCACCCGGGAAAGAGGACGAGGATGCAAGCTTGACCTCCATTTCCGCCTCCTTCCTCGCCCTTCTCTTCCTATCCAACGGCCAAGGGGTGCAGCGGGGCATCTTCAGGGCAGCCTTTCGGTGACAGCAGAGATGCACTGGTCTAGAAACAGGACCGCGGGAGATCAAACACGAAGTATTTGAGACAGTTTCCTCAAAACCCAATGTTTTCTATGTATCTGTTGTATTTTCTTACACCCAATTTCCTCCCGGTTTTCAACCAGTTAGTCCGCGTGGACTCTATATTTGAGGGAAAAAAGGGTCTCCGAGCTAAACCTGCACAGACTGGCCATATCCTTTTAAGCGATCTCCGGTGAGCGCGCCTCTGAGAGCCTACGTCGTGTCACCTGAGGAGCTCACACAACGCCATCGGGACAGCGGGGCCGGCCGCGCAGAGAGTGGGGGCAAGGCGGCCGAGAGCACGCGCAGAGCACCACCACGGCCGGCCCAGCAGTCAGGCCCGCCGCAGCCCCGGAGCAGAGCCGGCCCGCCAAGCCCGGAGGGGCTTCTGCGCAGCGGGGCGCTGGCGCGGGCTCACACGGCGTCCGGTCGTGTGGGGGCCCAGGTGTGGTGTCCGTGTTCCTGTTACTGCTTCTCACGGAGGGTCTTCAGGAAGCTAATCGGGGGCTTTTGTGTGGGCGGAGCTGCTCCCGGACTGCACGAGTATCGTGTGCACGTTTGTGCATACACAGCACGCGGAAGTCCCGCGCTGGGACGAAAAGGAAGTGACTCGTGCCCCGTTCCAAGCCTTCTCGTTCATCCGAAGCATCGGAATAACCGATCCATAAACTGCACCGGGAATGAGACTGCGCGCACGCCCTGCCCCTGCTGACTGCGCAGGCGCTCTTGTCTTATTAGGATTTTTCACTTCACTGTTTCCGCGACCGGAAAGGCACAGACTCTGATCCAATTAGGACAGGGACTGTGGTTCCCGAGGAGTCATCGCCAGCAGCGCACCCCAATGGGCACCCCAACGGGCACCGCCCCTTGGGACACTCACAGCTCTGACCTCTGGCTGGCCTGGGGGCTGGCTTCCAGGGACAGAGCCCTACATGGGCCACCACCCCTCGGCTCCTGATCCAGGCATGACTAAGGGCTCCGCACCCTTCGCATGCTTGCTGAAGGTGCTGTGCCACGCCGATGGTGACAGTCATGTGGGCGTGAGCAGGCCACGAGCCAGAGGCCGCAGGACCCACGGTCACCGCCTTTCCCCGTCCTGTGGTTTCCCGTGGGAGCGATGTCCCTGTGCAGGGGAGAGGACGGTTCTTGAGAAGAGGACGAAGAGTCCCGGGTATTACAGTGGTCTGCGGCGCTCCAAACGCTGCCCTGCCTGACACAACCGACTTCGTTAGCATTTAGTTTCTCTCTTTAGGGAGAATTTAATTTTACTTTTTCTCCTCAGGCGGCCATGAAACGAAAAAAGGTGGAGAGACAAGTCTCCAGTCAATCGCTGTCCCTCTCCTTAGTGGGGGAGGGGCCCGTGGGGGGGGGCAGAGGAGGAAAGTGTAAGAGGAGGAGGGGGATCCCAGGTTAATCGGCGGGAGCAGAAAACGAACAGTGTCCCCATCGACCCTGGACCCTGCGCCGCACGGCTGCCGGGGCGCTCCCTGGACTGATGCCGACGGCACAGACGTCTTTGCGGAGTTGGCCTCCCCTCGTGCGCGAGGGCTGCTTACAGCCACGGGCTGCCTGACCTGGGCCTCGGCCCGGCTCTCGGCTGGCACTGACCTGCCCACCACGCCCGCCGAAGTGCTGGGGCTGAGGCCAGCTCAGAAGGCTCAGCCATTCCCAAGTGGGTTTGCCTGAAGCTCCGGGGGACGTCCTCTGTCCTTGACCTTCTGTAGAGATCCAGAGTGAGGCGCTTGGTTGCCCTTCCGGTCCGGTTCCCTTCCAAAGGCTGCCGGTGGCGCTGCCGGCACCCCTTCCCCTAAATGCCCTCACAGGCTTCTTAGGCTGAAGTCACTGTAGGCAATGCTTAGAGAGGAAGAGCTACCACAGCTCCTTTGGGAAGAGGCCAAAGAAAAGAGAGAAAAACGTTGCCAGTCCGAAGGCTGACTACATCGTCCTGGGTTGGAAGCAGGTCAAGATCAAGCCAGTTTCTAATTCACTGCCCAGGAAACTGGCAGCCGATTAAGTCCACTGCCTCCCCTTGCACGTTCCTCTGAAAGGCAGACCAGAGCTAGCAATGCCACGTCATGGTAAGCTGGAGACTTGTGCCAGCCAGCCATCCCCCAGGACCCCCGGGGCTGGGCCCCGTGGTCACAAATAGCCTCATGTGTGAACTTCATGCACGATCTCCACATGAGGGCATTTATACAGTCACCAGCTACACTGACAGCTTGGAAAGAAGACAAAAAATGTCCATCATACAGAGAGAAACTTGTGTCGCCTTACCAGGTCACACCACACCACAGAAAGCGATGAAATAATAACTTCTATTAGCCCTGTCATTATTTGTGGAAAATACAATGATATGTCATGGTATTTTGTGTAGGAGTAAAAATGTTATTTTGTTAAATAGGGACATTTCAAACACACCACAGTTTTAAACTCTGTTTTGGGGTTTTCAGTTACTCATATATCAAGAGTGTTCAATTAATTGAAGTGACACCAAAAAGCATTCTCTATAAGAGCAAAATTGTCATTGTCAAGGTCAACCCATAGAGAAAGTATGAAGGTTAATGAAACTTGCAATAACTTTGTATATCATAAAGGACTGAAGGATTATTACTTAATTGATGACTGAGTATTTCACATTAATGATTAGCAATTTTAACCCATTGTGGAATATTTGATAGAAAAGGTTAAGTTTTTCTCTCTATGCTAAGGATCTGGCAAGTGATCTGGTAACTTTTATACTTTGTTACACAAATAATATAGATAAACTATAAAAGACAGAAAAACCAAAAGAGGAAAAAGGAAATATTTTTAAGGATGTGAAATCCCTGTTTAAGCTCAGAGAATATTATTTAAATTCTGGAAAGAAGGAAGTGTCTTTCTACACGTCTACTTTAATATCCATAGTGCACAGAGAACGTTTTATATATGCTCAACTGAATTACTAAACTGAATAGGCAATAATTGAAACGGCGAAATAAACAGATATTCTCCCCCAATAATATCCTACCTCCTAAGCAAGTTAGGAAAACATGTAGATAACAGGCGTTCCTACACCAGGGCTTCATAGCATAGTAGGATCCTGAGGTGCCCATACTATTAATAGTATCATTCCACTGCAGATTTAATGAAACAAACTATTCCTAACATTATAAGCATACTATTCGCACAGACCTAGCATTAGCACTCCCTCCCCAAGAATTATTCTGGAGAAATAACAAGTCATAGGACTTGGGAAGAGTACAGGAAAAGGTAGTGGTTTGTATAAGACACCATGCAGAGCTGTTTTTAAAAGGTTCCAAACCTCAGACAAATGAACAATATTTTCACTGAACTACTGTGTAATCAAATGTAAGTGATTTCTATAGTATTTCACCGCTCAAACAGCGAGGAAAACACAGACACTTAAACAAACAAACACAAATCCTTTATAAACATTTAGTAAAGAATCCACTTAGTTTAGCAAAGATTCTCTTTGCTCTAATAATTTGGAAACAAATGTATTATTTATAACTACATAAAAATGTGCAAACCAATGTCCTTAGCTGCTAGGTATAGTGTGTAGGTAGATATCTTATTTGTGCACACATAATTTGAAGGAAATTTAAAGAATCTGTCAGACACACAGGGGTATATAGTGGTACACTATAATAAGCCATTATCAATATTACCTTCTTTAAATCAAGAGATGGCTGCTGCAGCATTATTCACAGTGGCCAGGACATGGAAACAACCAATGTGTGCTTTGATAGACGATTGAATAAAGATGTGGTACATATACACAATGGAATCTTACCCCACCATAAAAAAGATGAAATACTGCCACTTGCAACAACATCGATGGATCATGAGATCATCATGCTAAGTGAAATAAGACAGGAAAAGTCGAGAACCATAAGACTTCAGTCATATGTAGCATATAAAACTGAAAGCAACAAACAGACAAGAGAAACAAACTAACAAACAACATAGACACAGACAACAGTTAAGTTGTTGCCAGAGCGTAGAGAGAGGAAAGTAGAAGAGGGAAAGGGGGTCAAATATGTGGTGACAGAAGGAGAGCGACTCTGGCTGGTGAGCACACGATGCAATACACAGACGATGTATTCTAGAAGTGTATGCTTGCAACCTATAGAATTTTACTAACCAATGTCACCTCAATAAAATTGAATAAAGAAACAGAGAGAAAGAAAATCCTAGACTATTGTAGAAAATTTTAATTGTCTTCAGAAAAAGTAGACTTTAAGTTAACTATCATGTAACACACAGTTCTTTGCAAATGAAATAAAAATAATTCCTTATTAAAATAGAGATGCCACTTCTTCTGAAATTTAGAAATTAGATAAACTCCCTCATCTGGGAAATGAAATTACTGACCCTATTCCATCCTTATTAGAAATTCTTCAGAAAAAAAAGTACATATTTTAAAATATTTTCTATACTAGTACTTAATTTTAGACATGTGTTAATAATGCTGCTATAGGCAAATAAACCATATTAACCTTTCAAATTTTCTTTGATTTAGCGGCTTATTTTTATATATTTGGCTAACTCCCTCTGGAACACTTGGTGGAACAATGATTTATTCCTCAATTGCCCAAAGGCTTGAAAGACTTAATTTAACACACAAACTACTCCCTTAAATCCAGAGTTTGTGTCATTCATCTTCAACATTCATGCCATATTTTTAGGAATAACTCAAATACGAAGCTAAACGCTTGACATTGGAAAGAGCAGTTAACTGTCTCAAACCAAACCCCATAAATGTAGCACATCTATTTCCTCCAGGTAAAACACAAGTAAACAAATCATTCATAACTACAAAAACAGACCTCGTCGAAATCTTTTGTTTGCTGCAACATATGCACTTCCTCATTCGGTACAACAGAAACACAGTATGTTTCATTTAGTTGTGT
Source organism: Lyroderma lyra (assembly GCA_004026885.1). Classification (NCBI taxonomy): domain Eukaryota; kingdom Metazoa; phylum Chordata; class Mammalia; order Chiroptera; family Megadermatidae; genus Lyroderma; species Lyroderma lyra. The sequence continues at coordinate 22,489 of PVJL010001435.1, forward strand.
GTCCTGACCAGCAAGTAAGATGCCTTGAGAAGTCAACAAGATGGAAAACCAGAATACCCAACTGTGCATGAAGCTCTTTATGAGCATCTACATTTAGCTGATTGTTACATTATTATATGTTGTAGATTGTTAGGCAGAATCTTAATTTCCCATCAACAGGCATACGTGGTCTATTATATTTCTATAAGCTTTACTATTTATAAGAAAAGATAACTGAAAAAAACCGTAATTTAAGACTTCATATGATGACACGCTCTTTCCTTTATCTCACATTCCATTTTCACCCATTATGCACAAAATAGCAATACCATGCTTATGCAACTAAAGGGGATTTTTTTGACTTTTTACTTACAACTTATATTGTAACAGAATTAAATATAGGGAATGAAAATTAGTTGGAGCTAACCCCCAAAGCTCTAAATAAAGTTAGATAAGCAGGGTCATGCAGTTGAATTAAGTACTGAAACGACTGGCAAAAGAATTCGCCCTGAGGTCCGGATGTACGCGGGCACAGTGGAAACACGAGTGTACCTTCCTTTTATGCAAACACCTTATGAACTCGGAGATAAGGTAATTCCTCAGTGGCGGAAAGAGTTCTACTCCAAACACGCAGAAATCGTGGTCAGAGTAGACCTCCACGGAGAGGTTGGATGCATCTGGCCCCTCACAGGGCTTCACGCACAGCCCCCTCCTCCAGAGTGGGGCCCGCCGGCGCGGAGCTTCACGGGCCACAGCCTCTTCTCGGGCCCCGGCCCGGGAGGCACCTCTTCTTTCAATGCCAGCACCTTGCCTTTTCCTCGGACGGAGCCCAGGCCCCAGCTGTCTCACCTGACGGATCTCAGCCTCCTTGTCACCACCACCGCACGCCCCAGGGCACCCGGCTGGGCCCCGCCCTGTCCCTGCGGCCCTGGCCTGCGCCTTCGCCAAGAGCGAGGCCGTTGGATGCCATAACACAGCAGGGCAACCCCAAGCGACTAAAGCTGGCTGCCGGCGCGCCTCAGAGTCTGCAGGGAAGCACGCCCCCCGGCAGACGGGCACCCCGTTCTGAGCCTGCGCGGCACACAGCGCCGCCCGCGCCTCTTACCTTGGCGGCCACGGACGAGTTGGGCTTCTCCAGCAAGTCCCACAGCTTCTTCCTCTTGTCGGGGCAGCAGGTATTATCGAACTCCTCGCCCTCCCGCTCCCGCATGGTCTCCGCCTCCCGCCTCAGCTCCTCGTTCATCTGCTCCTTCTTCTGATGATACCGGGCTTGGCAGCAGGACTCCAGGTAGATCTCGTCGATGCCCCAGTAATCCAGCTCTTGGCCGAAGGAGAGCGCACACATTTCCTCCATCATGTGCAGTTTTCCTGTCCGGTAGAAGTTTAAGATGGACGTGAAGGCGCCCGGGTGCCGGTCGAAGAAGTACTCGTTCTCGTGGAGGTTGTAGTCGTCGCACACCTCCAGCAGGCTGTCGTGCGTGTTGCAGTCGCGGAGCTTCCCCAGGCGTGTCCTGGGCAGCCGCTCCAGCGTTCTCCACAGCACCTCGTGGTTCAGGCCCCCCACGTTGATCTTCACCCTCCGGGAGCACGTTTTGCTCCGAATAATGTCCACAGGTTCGGGTGGAAGAGACAGTGTCGACCGCGAAGCCTTCCGGTTTAAGCCAGGGGGAGCCTTTTCTGCCATCGTGAAGGGGACACGGCCTCAGAGCCCGAGTCTTCAAAGCAATGGGCCGTGGGGGGAGGTCAGCTAAGGCGATGTCCCTCCGACGCAGGCATTTCCACGGATACGCTGGAAAAGAGCAACAACCGTTGGGTTACTCGCATTTTTCCTAAGGGCTTCTCCTCCTCCATGGGATCGCTCTGTTGTGCATGCACGACCAGGAGGTACAATGCTCATTACTGTGCATTCCCGGAGCTATGTTTGTGCTAAGATACAAGAAAGGAGGAAAAGACAACACAGTGTACTACACAGAAGAGGCCATGTATTCAATTTACTCCAACTGTAGTTGTCAACTCCCAAATATGCCACTAGAGTCTATCTCCAGCTCTAGAGTCTAGATGAAAATATCCATGTGCTCATCAACTTCTCCTAGATAAACCAGACACCTTAAACGAAACTGACCACACCTCCGACTTGGCCAACCAGCTTCTGTTCTTTCTCCACCTCAGACTTAGGGCCCTTCACATCCCCAAGTCAAGCCACCCAAGACAGAACTCTGTGAAATCCTGATCCTTCAGTCCACATCCAAATAAGCACCAATTGTACCTCCTAAACATGCTTAAGCTCTCCACCACCATCAGCCACCCCTGTTACCTTTGAACCACGATGCTGGTTCAAAGCCTCAGCATCTCTTGCCTGCATTTCTACAACAACTTCTTAAACTGGATCCTGAACTCTGGTCTTGCCAACCTAAAACCCATTTTCCACACAACTACTAGAATGGTCTCTTAAAATACAAACTTGATGCTGCCATGCTTTATACCCTACAAAGGCTCATCATCACTGGCAGTATGGAGTCTCATTGGCCCTACTTGAATTGGCCTACCTCTTCACCCTCACGTCTCATCTCTTCCCCATCACTATATTCCAGCTGCCCCAAACTACACACATTATTCTGTCTCAAGCTCCTGGCCTTTCTGTAGCTGTGTCCTGAAAGGACCTCCACTTTCTCATTTCCTTTTGACTAACTGCTTGCTTCTCAAGATTTAGCGCAGACATCACCTCCTTCAGAAAGCCCTCTAGGGTATTCCTCCTCTATGACCATGAAACTCTCTGTGAATGCCTCTTCGATTTCATCACACCACTGCAATAACCCCTTTCCCACAGGATGCTGGGCGCTCTTAAAGACAATCTTCTCTGTTGTTACATCCCTATCACTGAGCAAAGTGCTTACATATTATAATGAGGGTTTAATAAATGTTAAGTCATGAATAAATTCTTTAATTGTTTTCCAGAAGACAGCTGACAAAAGATCAAGTAGGGCTAATGTATATGCCCAGAAGAACTCATACGTGGAGTTTTTTGGATCATTGTGCATCTATGTTTATACTTTGTGGGGATATATGTTTGTGTGGATACAGTATGTCAGAATGTGTGTGTGTGTGTGTGTGTGTGTGTGAATTCTTCTGCTCCACACCTTTCTCCTGTATACTAATTCTTTGAGCCAGTTACAGCTCTAGTATTCCCTCTTGTTGATCTAGTATTCCCTATTCTGATCTGCAGCAGCAAGCATCTTCTGATGTGATCCTCCCTTATGTTTTTGCAGAAATTCACAGAGCTTCAAGCAATTCATCCAAAACACCACTTTTAATGTAAAACACCATGTTTCACACAGTCGATAGCTTATACCAAAGGGAAAAGCTTTTAGATGTAAGAAGTCCTTATAATTAGAACTCTCTTTTAAGATACACACCAATTTCTGCATGTGTCTGGTTTCTCCACTCATGTAAGTTAAATTTATTTCTCCCTATGGAAGCCAAGTATACTCTGAACTGAAAATAAGTCAAATTTATGAGAAAAAAAAGATGGACTATATAAGAAGTATTTCAAATATGACCAAGAAATATACTTGGATTGGAAGTTTTTAACAACTATATAGTTACAGAAGTATTTTCAGCATATACATACACACTTTTATCATAGACAAAAATGCTACTGTTACAAAATAAAGAACAGTTAAAATAATTGGGTAACTTAAATTCTCTGATTCTCCATTTCTTAAACTACAAAATGAGGATAATAGTATCTATTTCATAGGCAGTATTATGACAATTACATGAGATAGTTTATGTGAAGTGCTCATCACAGGGAGGTATATCTGAGCAGACTAAGAAAGTTCATATTTCTCCTTTAACTTGGTTTCTAATTACTGAAAGAAAACTGAGATTAAAAGTTATACTAGTGTCCATTAAATGTTAGCATTACAATTTTTCTTTTTGTATATGTTCTATCTTCTCAAGTGGATTTTAAGCCTCTAAGGCCAAGAACTGTGGTCCCTCATTTCTCTACTGAGCACTATACCTACACATAACAAGCACCTCACAGAGTGTGGATCTTTGACACCATGGATGCCCAGGTGCAAATTATGCATTTAGATGACAATGGGAGATATACATACACACACACACACACACACACACACACACATACATACACATACAAACAGAAAATTGAACAGCAACATTAGGATCAGGCAAAACTGATGAAAACAGAGATGTGGCAATTTCAGAGGTGAATTTAATGTCTCCTCTCCATTAAATAACTTGGTTTGGGGTACAATAACATTTCAGCAATCCACATAGATTACGTGAACAATCCACATGAATAGTAATCAGGAAGGCTAATCCATTTTTGACTTAGCAACAGATAAATATAAAAGGAATGTACTCTTTTTGGAATATCACATCTTAAATACTAATGTGAAGAACATAAATGGTTTCTGAACTGATTATAATATCAGATAAGAGGGTGTGGTTTTTTTTTTAGAAAGAACAAGAGCCAATTCCAATTTGTGGTCAAGGGCTCAGTGTGAGTTGCTTTCTTATAAAAGTCATTACGAAAAGCATAAATGCTATGTCATAGTCACTGGTAGGTCAGCCTTTGTCTGAAATAATTTCACTCTCGTGACTTAGGGCGAATTTTCTTTTTTCTAGAGTGTGTGTGTCTCAAGCAAAGAGAGGTCATAAGAGTTGAATTTCAAAGTATCTTCTCTACTGATGAAGAACTTGCTATTATAAGAAATTCAGTGTTGATTACAAACCCCACAATAAAAGACAGACTGAAATTCAATGCGCTTTCCTCACAGCAAGGGTAGAGAAACTGAGGATGCCAGGATGTGGCCCGTTAATCTGATTCTCGTGAGACTTGAAGGTAATCTGTTCTGCTGGTTGCTGCTGTGGCTGAAAATGCTTTACTCTTCCCACGCAGAATGTTCGGCTCCTTACCTGATCAGGAGGGGAGGCTCCAAAGCATAAATTCTTGAGCAGGGAAAGAGCTGTGAACAGTGTTCAGACAGTTAATCACGCTTTCGGGATCGTAGTGTGGAAAGCCAACAGTCACACAGGGAAGCCTATAATTCAAGAGAATGCACGCACGAGCCCTGGCCAGCAGTCCTTCGGAAGCTCACTGGACCTTTCTGTCTGCCTGCCGGCCCACCCTTCTCCCTTCTCTCTCTTCCTGCAGGGTCTCTCTCCCACTCCCCCACCCCACATTGTCTCTGTTTCCCCCCACACTGTTCACATGCTTCTGTGCCTTTCCCTCTCTTTCCTAGCCTGTTCCCTAGATGCACCCTCACAGCCTCTGAACCAACCACAAAAACAAACTCTTTATTTTCTAACTTGTACATAATTCACAAAGTTCTCTAGATCCTTGTAGTGAAATCCTCCTGAGCTGCAAATACTATGTGTCTCTCCAGAAGAAGAGAAAAAAAAACATCTAACCCAGCAATGTCCAACCTCGTGGCTTCCCTGGGCCACACTGGAAGAAGAATTGTCTTGGGTCACATGTAAAATACACGAACAGTAGCTGATGAGCTAAAAAAAAAAAAAAAAAAAAAAAAAAAAAATCCGCCCCCCAAAAATCTCACCATGTCTTTATTTGTATGGGCCGCATGCAAAGCCATCCTGGGCTGCAGGTTGGACACACCTGCTAAGCAGCACTGCATTTCATGAGACATCGTGTGAGACTGCAAAATGGGGCTCTGCTCTGGGGCTCAGGACTCCGGGTCCAGCGGGGCTGGCCTTCTGCATCCCTGCCACCTTTTTGATTGGATGCCGGTTGCCTCACCCACTAAACAATGGCATTTCCATCCCTACACTTCCTTGATTTTCTCTAATAGTTGAAGGATTTTTTCCTCCCTATGATTTCAGGGCCTTTTACCGCCTTCCCTCTCCAATCACCGTTCTTATTTAGAGACACAAACATTATCATACCAGTTCAGAGTCCATGGAAACATCTTCCATGCCTAGTTTATCAAGAAAAGATGGTTTTCATATTTCATTTCAAAAACCCTTTAATATTTATCAGGGCTTGAAACAGATTACCTTCAGAACATCATAAAAGTTTCATTTATTGGATTTAGTGTTTAGTTGCTCGTCTATATTTTAACTGTTCAATTTTAATCTATGTTCTTTGTCACATGAATTTTATTTCTAACAATGAATCCATCGGTTCCCACTGAGTTAGGTACCATGTGTGCCACTCTTGAAAGCTGGCAAAATTTATGTTTTTAATTTAAGTAATTAAACAGGCTATGATGCTATGTTTTCTCACAAATAGTTTTGTAAGTGAAGTTATATCTATTATAACAATTTTATCCCATAAGAATTCATCATGACATTCAATTTAGCATAGAAGTATAATATAAAACGTAATACTCCAATGTTTAAGCCGTGTAGATGTTATGCAACTGTGTAGAATTTATATACATAAAGATTCAGTTGCAGAATGAACCCATATTTTTATGTCAAGGGCAAAAATCTCAGTCAATCTTTTCTTTTGGTACTTTGTTCATGTATTTCACTTTATTCAATCAACTGAAAGTCAAGCTTGCAACAGTCAGTGGACCAGTGCAAATGTACTAAACATCTCTTCATAAGTCTGTTAGAGATAAAAGCAACAACTTAAGACAATAAACAACTACAAACATTCTCGTTTTGCACAGCTGCACCGTGCTCCTAGCAGCAGCATGAAATTATGCTGCCACCCATTCAGGGCCAAACCTGACAAAACACAACTTTCAGATCATGGCATCATAATTACAGCTTGAGACTGCAGGTTTGAAAGGGGAGGGGGCCTTACTGGAGTCTCAAAAATACTACCATTATGTCATGTACTTGACACTTCCTTAGTGTGGCAAGGCAGGGTAAGTCCCCTGCGTGAGTCTGTGAAGATGAAAAGCAAATCTTTCTAAAGCTTTAAGTGGTGTCTAACATTTTATTTCTGTGTTGCTAGTACACACTGAGCTGGCATTTGCAAACAAACATCTCTGAGACCTTTAAGTCTAAGTTACTCTATGTACAGCTCATAAGCATCTTTGTAAATTTTCACGTATGGTATTAAGTTGTAAATACACGTTTTCCTGTAACAACTATTTCTGTTTCAGAAAGTCACAAAGTTTATTTGCAGTAGGTATGTGGAAAGAAAGGCACAGTTCATTTGTTTTTCAGTCCTCCCTGAACTTTTAAAAAGCACCTCCATGTCTTGTTCCTGAGCTTCATGTCTATATGGCCAATTAATAGACAATAAAGCAAGCAAGTAGAGAGTCTATTCAACAAACGGTGCTGGGAAAACTGGACAGATGCATGCAAAAAAATGAAATTGAACCACCTTCTTACATCACATACAAAAATAAAATCAAAATGGATTAAAGACTTAAACGTTTTTTTACAGCAAAAGAAACCATCCACAAAACAAAAAGACATCCCACAGAATGGGAGAATATTTTTGCCAATTAGGCATCCAATAATGGGTTAATATCAAAAACTTACAACTCACACAACTCAACACCAAACAAACAAAAAAACAACAACAGACATTTCTCCAAAGAAAACATACAGAGGGCCAACAGACACGTGAAAAGATGCTCAACATCACTAATCGCCAGAGAAATGAAAATCAAAACCACAGTGAGATACCACCTCACTCCTGTCCGAATGGCTCTCATCAATAAATTGACCAAGTGTTGGTGAGGATGTGGAGAAAAGGTAACCCTTGTGCACTGTTGGTGGGACTGCAAATTTTTCCAACCACTATGGAAAACAGTATGGAGGTTCCTCAAAAACTTAAAAATGGAACTACCTTATGATCCAGCAATTCTACCCCGGGGTATTTATCCAAAAAAATCCAAAACACTGATTTGAAAAAAATACATGTACCCCTGTGTTTATTGCAGCATTATTCACAACAGCCAAGATATGGCAACAACCTAAAGGTCCATCAATAAATCATTGGATAAAAAGCTGTGGTACATTTACACAATGGAGTTTTACTCGGCCATAAAAAAGAATAAAACCTTACTTTTTCCAACAACATGGATGGAACTAAAAGTAATCACACTAAGTGAGGTAAGTCAGACTGAGGAAGACAAATACCATATAGGATCTCACGTATATGGAGAAGCTAAAGAATAGAATAACTGAACGATCAAATAGAAAAGAAAAATCCTTGGACACAGACAATAGTTTAGCAGGTGCCAGAGGGAAAGGGGGTGGGGTGGGGAAGGAGGAAGGGGGAGTCACATACACGGTGAGGGTAGGAGAACTGACTGTGGGTGATAAGCACACAGTGCAACACACAGACAACATGGAATTGTGCACCTAGAACCTATGTAATTTTACTATCCAATGTCACCCCCATAAATTTATTAAAAAAATAAAAAATAAAAATCACCTCCAGAATTTACTAACAAAAAAAAACAATAAAAATCATAGCAAGTTAAAAACAAAGCAAATTTATTTGAGGAGGATAGATAGTATTTTAATGTAAGGTTTTGAAAACTTCCAGCTGTCCTAAGAAATTCAACAAACCTGCTGAATTCCTTCAGAACCTGGGCAGAAATATTAATGAATTTGACCCTGTGTATCATTTTTTAATATGTCAAGTTCTAGTAATCACTAAAACATTGTCCTTGTCCTCAGAAAGGTAGAAGGTGTCATTTCTTTTCTGTAAAGGGTGCTAATATCAATATGTTCCTCGATTTTAGTACAACTGTTTAGCCCTTAGTATAAAAAAAATCCAGGACTTTTATCCTTGATATAACCGGCGCTTTTTTTAGATGCACTCAAACAAAATCCTAAAAGCTTTGCTTTCCGTGGTCAAAGGAAGCATTGTGTTGCAGTAAGAAAGAAAAGGCAAGTAATAAGTAGAATATGTAATATGAGTACCTTTCAATATCACAGATGTCTCCGAATAACCAAATTTATAAATAAACTACTTGATTTAGACACATAATGCAAATGTGATTTTTCTTCATCAGAATAAAGAACTATTTAAAGAATCATATATATACATATATATATACGTGTGTGTACACACACACACACACACACACACACACATTAGAGAGAACACTAGGTTTGCCTTTAGAAAAAATGACCTTTTATCACACAACTGACAAAAAACTCCTTCTCTACTCTGAAAAATACAATACTAATGTTATAATGCATCTTAGACCTTTTATAAACTACAAGGCTGGAAATATCCAGTCTGTTTGAAAACACACAGAAAAAGGCTCAAACTTTTATGTGAGCATTAAGTCATTCACCTGGTGGAAGATTTTCTATTATAACAGTAAAAGCACCCTTTACCTTGGGACCCAAGATGTATTTTTTTTTTAAAATGTGTCTTTTTGCAACAGTCCTTTTCAGAGTCACCCTGGAGTGAAACAGATAGAGATGAAAAGTGATGAGAAAAATAAAAAAGCCAACCAAGAGAGATACTATTGGTGCCATTGAAAGGAATGGGAAACAAGGCTGGGCCACCCTGTAATGTTCTGGTCACAAAAATCACAAACTTCGGTTGCTACCTAGTGTTCTATGTGAATAATAAATCTCCTAAACGTCATATTCCTTCTGGGTGTCCGGCATAAGTTAGGTGAGGCCTCTATGAAACCAAATAAAAAATGTTCATGAAGTCTGAATACGATTCAGACATTGTGTTAGTTTCTTCCAATAAAATTAGCTTTCTATCGTGTATGATAGGTCTGGAATGTTCAGAGGTAAGACTTTTGACGAGGGATGTTTCTCAGTTGGACTCCATTTAGTAGTAACAATAAAAATACTCTTTCCAATTACATTCTGGTTCCTTTTAAGAGCTCAAATGCTAAGTCCGACTTGAGCGTAGTCTCTGTGACTTACGCACTGTATCGTGCTTTACGTGCCCCCAAGTTTGGAGACTGGAATCACAGAATGTAGCAGACGGAGCTTGGATGTTTACAGCTTTCAGAACCGAGCACCAGGGAGGTCACGTGACTCAGCTGACCTCTGGACTAGAACCCAAATCTGGAGATACTTATGGAAGTCTCTTTCCACTACCCGCCATCTCGTTACTCTTCGCTTTTCTCCTTCTAGTCCAAGTTTTAAAAGCTGTTATTTCTTTGTCTCCTCCCCCATCAAAATATCGATTCAAATGCCACTAAGACGAGACGGCATTATCCCCTCTACGTACCGTCTGTGCCTTTAGAGCGTAATGGCCATAGTCAGGCAACCTGTGTTGTGAAGGCCGGCACGGCACAGAACCGCCCGTTCCTTCTGCTTCCCTAGTGTGGCTTTGTGCCACTACCTCCTTCTGGTCAGTTCTGCACACTGCACCTCAAGCAGCAGACGCGGGCTGTCTCTCGTGGAAGATGCCTCTGAGCATCCACTCGCTGGGTGCAGACAGTACAGCACCAAGGCCGCAGGTCCGTCGGCCACTCATCCCTGCAGCTCTCTCGCGCACCTCGTGCTCTCTCTTTCTCTGTTAGCTTGTCCTTTGTCTTCATGACCATGCTCCCTCGGCATGCATCTCTTCACCTCATGTCAACGCAAGGACCACACCGTAGCGCCCCCGATTTCCCTGACTACATACAAGAACCCTCCTGTTGTCAGAACTTGCACAGAATCAGGTGCCTTTCACCTGGAGCACTTGTCACAACGGCAGTTTTATATTGCTGCAGATGAGCATTTGGATTACTTGACTACTATCCAATGTCCTCAGTAACCCTTAAGTTCCCTGAGGGCACAAATCATTTATGATCTTATTCTTCATTGTATCTCATGTGGTCAGCACATAGTAGACACACAATAAACATTAGCTGAATAAAAAAGTAAATAGTTAGATTTATATTGTTTTTCATTTATTTAAAAATCATTTTCTTCTCATTCCAGCTACTTCGTATTACCTGCCACTCCCCATATCCAGTATGACTTTCATGTATGAAATGCTCTTCTGCACATTCTCCCCTGATAAACTCTTATTCATCACTCAAGGTCAAGAACAAATACCTTATCTAGGGAGAATGAATCTGTTCTGCCACAATGGGCTAGAAGTCTGTTCTATTACAATGCTTTTTCCTTACTGTAACTATTTTCTTAGAATTCTTTCCTATTGATTCACTCAGCAAATATTTAAGAGTGCTTCCCCGTTGGAACTCTGAAATCAGGAAGTTTACATTTGAGTGGACGTAGACAGACATTCCACATACAAACATACAAGCAACTGAGTATAACTGTGCTAAAAGCTACAGTGGAAGTGAGCTTTAACTGAGAACACCTTTTCGGCTGTGAGTTCCTGAAAGTGATGAACGTCTCTCATCCGTACTGGCATCTTTGGCACACAAGGGCGTGACAAACATTTGTGGGCTTCCCAAAAGGATGAATGAGTAAGTGAATAATGAACTTCAGAGCACTGTTATCTTTTGCTGGTCAAATTTTTTTTTTTTTTTTTGGTTGGTTCCCTGGGCGAGGATTGAACCCAGGTCACGGCGGTGAGATCACGGAAGCCTAGCCACCACTACACCACCAGGGAACCCCCTCAAATGTTTTGTTTAATATCGTCTAATATCAGTTTGTCACGGTGACTTCCTATTTGCTTAAAAGTTCTGCTGGCCTGTGTTTGCCGATTTTAACAAGGCCTGGGTTCAAAATGAGAACTATTAATAGATTTTCTGAAATGATATAGGGAATGACTGATAAATAAATAAGACCCTCTGATAATTATTGCTTACCCCAAATGGAATATGCTACCTCGAAACGTTACTGGGCCAGGTAATGTTCCAGCAAACCCCAGGTGAGCACCTGTCAGGTAGGTATAAGAGCAACTTCTTCCTTGTTGAGAGAATGTCTAAGATGTCTCCAAAATGTCTTCTATCATGGACACTTTTTGGTTCTCTGAGACTTCTGTGTGAATACTACTCACCTACATATTGTACTGGACAAGTGGGGAATAGGGAAAAGTTCATTCTTGTCAATTTCTTAAATGGAAAATTTTGCAGGTTATACTCACTCCTAGGGCAACTATTCAAGCCAGCCAAGCTAATATGATAGAATTTCCACCAATAAAAGAATAAAGTAAAAGAAAAGTATTCAAAATAAGTGGGTCCATTTTTTTTTCCAAAAGATGAGCTTATAACCTTCAACAATGATTTTTTTCTCTTTTTATGTGATGTAAATATTGCCATGTGAAGACTTTAAAAGGAGGGCAAATTTGAATCAAAGGACTGACCCTACAGTAATGGAAATACAAGCAGAGCGATTTGGGTTGGAAAAATAACAAGGTTAAAGGCAGAAATTTTCCCCAATGTATTCAAACCACAAAATTTAGGTGGTCACATCTTCAAAGCAGATTGCTGCTAAAATTTACCTCCGGATACTCAGTGTAGCCACATCCATAGGTACCTTTCATGACTGTGCATATTCAAAATAATGTGTTCCAAATTCAAGCATTAAAAAAATGTTTCTAACAAATCAATGGGCCCTTCATTAACAGGACCAATTTAAAATATCAGAATATGTCACAAGTAATTATATGCCAGATATATTTTCTGTGCATCAAGTAGAAAAGGGAAGAGGTTCACTGAACTACAGGCATCCCTCATGAATAATGTTTTTCATCCACCCCGTCACCAGAGAGGATCATTAAGCAACATTTATTAAGCATCCGTCTGTGTATGGCAATCTATAAATATTCCTCCCCTCATCCCCGCCCCCTTTTTCTCAATCTGCCATGTGTCTCTGTTGTGTAAAATGCTAGGGAGCTACAATGACAATAAATAATTAATGGTAGGAATGCAAAGCAGATGGATGAGATGACCTACTAGCACCCATGTATCTTAGAATGTTAAATTTATTGCTAATAATACAATTCAGCACAATTTGATAAGAAAATATCAAAGCATTTGATGAGGAAAATTAGCTCATCATATTCCATCAACGTTTTCTAAAATAAAAATGTGAAAATTAGAGACCACAGATGGACCAACTGAAGCCCCAAGTTCATGTGATTTGTAACAGATGATACAGTCTTCAAATAAATAATGTGAAAAACATTGTGGAAGAATCTAAAAATTATGGTTACAATAGTATAATAGAGAATGTTACTTTGAACCAAGGGTGAAAATATTCAGAAATAAAGGAAAACTATTGTTTTCATTCAAAGAAGTAACTTGGTTAAGGATGGTGAAATTATGAATATTTCCCCCTTTTTCTTAGTTCTTTAATGTTGTTGTTGTTGTTTGTTTGGTTGGTTGGTTTTGTCTTCAGGGAAAGAACTAATTCTTCTAGATTTAGATGGTGATATTTAAAGCACTCTTTTGCAAGCCTCATGTAGTCAGGATTATAATAAAAGGGCATGTCAGCATAAAATAAGCCATCCCAATGGGATTCAGATTTGCAATGTGGATTTTATTTCAGCTTAAGATCAAAATGTCCATAAGCAGAAGTTATATTTCCTAGAAGGCAGGGCTATTCTTGGAGTTGTATCTGAAGGAGACCCAAAGTTATGATCTTTGTGAATTTTGTTAATAATTATCATTTTCATCATCTACTACATAATGAGTGATGAGTGTGTGCAGCCACTGGGCTTATCCCATTTAATTCTCATAATGACAGTTCTCATTAATTCTCAGCCACCTCGGGGTGTATGCTTTATCTCTGATTTACAGATAAAGAAACTGAGGTTCTAAAAGTTGAGTTCTTTGCTGAAGATGACACAAGAGTTAAGTGCTGGTTCCAGGATTCCAATCCAGCATTATCTTAATTCAAAGCCCATGTTCTTAACCTTATTAAGATGCTGAGGATTTTCCATGAATGGCAAGATTCTACATGCCGCAGAACGATGAGTAAGTGGAAATATGGGAACAACATGCAGCGATTTTTTATCAAGACATAGAAGGAAAGAAGAAACCTCAAATAATTCTTGTACCGTTAGGTCTATCCCTTGCCCTAAGTGACATGCATAAAATATATTAAGGTCATCATTTTTTTATGGACAGATATGATAGGGTTCACAACTGTTTTTGCACTTCTAAATTTTTTAAACTAAACATAAATTTTAGTACGTGACTTTCAAAGTCATGCTATTAGTCTTACTTAGCATTGGAGATTTATAGTCAAGCTACATGTCTAAACAATATTTTTTAAAGGTTAAAAATATAAAATTCACAATATTTGGAAGGGGAACCCTGGTGGATTTAAATGATCCTCCCAGCATCTGTTCAGCACCAAAGCTAGAAGCCAAGTCTCTTGTTACTAAAACCACATTCTTTCCATTAGACCTTGCTACCTCAGGGCACCAAAAGTAAATATAAAATTAGAACGAGGGAAGAGAAAAAAAATGTAAAGCAAGAGCCATTTAACTACAGGTATGCCCCCTACTTTTCAAAGCTCACTTTGCAAGCACCATAGCTCTGAACGGTGTCTATGAGAACCTGTGCTTTATCTCAATTTATCTTGTGCATTTTTTAGCAAGACACATCCTAAGGTGATCGCTTCTTCGCTTCATGCCATTTTGGTTTAAAAGTTTCACAGCAACACTCCATGTTCTGATAGCGAGTGAAACCTATATCTCATATCCCCAGTTAAACCTACAATTACTGATGAGCTGAATCTATTTATGGCCAATTCCTGACTACAACATACATCTGTAATATCTACTATTCCAATCGGGGTCAGGATGGAGAAAGATCCTAAACTGCACTGGTTTACATCCATTACTCCTTTCTCATTTCCCCCTTTCCTTCCAAAACAAAGTGTTACTTGGCTGCCATAGGATATTGACGGCAAGGGGTTCAAAGGTGGATAAAGCAGCCCTTGCTCGCAAAAAAAAACGCCATAGGATTGTTTCAAAGAATACTGCAGGAACTTTGGGATGTGTGCATTTAGCATGTGTTTTGTAGGCTCAGATTAATATTATAGACTTAAATATTTATTTAACTAGCACCTAATTAAAGCCTCCTACTTGATTTAAACATATTGACGTAAAGGGAGAATTATAAAATACCAGCAAATGATGCAGATGCCTTAATCCAGGAGCTTTATAGAATATAATCTTCATTTATAAGAGCTAGAACCTTCAACACCATTTGGAATTTTAAAGCTCTCTGAAGTCTTAAACTTCAGAGAATGTATGAACTAATGAATTAATGAATGACATGAATCATTTCATTAATTCATTCAACAAATATTTATTGAGTACCTCAACATATCAAGTACTGTTTCCCAAATGTTATAAAATGCCTAACAAAAATATGACTCCCTAGAATTTTTAAAATATGGCAAAAATCCTTACTATAATGCTCTCCTTTAGCTGCATATATTGATTATAAACTATGCTTATTATACTGGAAACCAAGTATTTTGCTGGGCCTGAATGAAATCAGAATCCAAGTTTAAGAAGTAGCTTTTTAATAGCTTCTAGGCTTTCTCTGTGCACTCTTTCTATAAAGCCTCATGAAAATGCTCTCTTTAGATTTAGAAAAAAAACTAGGATTCCAAATTTAAAATGACATTTATCTTCAAAGTAAATTAAAATTTAATGAAAGTCTGATTAATAATTGTGATTTTATGAACTGGAGACATTTAGCACGAAAGTCCCAAGACACATTTGTTCTAAGCTACACAGACTAGGGAGAAAGTAAAGATGAACCATCTCTTTTCAAATGTTACTTTACTGGTATATTTCCAAACTCTGCCTTCTAAACACCACATTCTCATTCTTACATTATCTGACTGGAAAGCCTTTCATTTGAAAAAGCAGGACAAAGAACTCAAGAGATCCAGTCATGTGGGAGCTTCCATTGGCTTAAAATCAACTATTAATATGATGTCATGTAGGTGACAACTGTTAAAAAACCAGACAGTACTTCACCTTACACTTTTTACATCATTTACATAAATACTGAAATGCTTGTATCTGATACATCTCCCAAAATGTATCAGTTGGCATGGTTGTATCTGATACATCTCCCAAAATGTATCAGTTGGCATGTCAAGAGCTATCATCATTTCAGAGATTTGTTTTTGTTAATATCCTGAACTAATACAACAGCTTTTGTAAATAAGCACAAAAGAAATCAATATGCAAAAAAAAAAAAGGAAACTTGTTAAAGGACACAGTGTTGGGTTTGGGTCATTTTAGAGGTTAGACGGGAAATAAGACCAGAGGAAGACGGAGAGAGAGGCGAGGCGAGGAAACAAACAAACAAACAAATCCTGTTTGGGAAAAATCGGAGTGAGAAAGCACAGTAAGTTTCACATCACACAGATACTTACAAAGACAATGCTCTACACTTGAATACTAGTGCGCATTTTACACAGTTCACATAAAGAAAGAAATGCCTCTGATGGAGAACAATCCCTACGGGCAAAAACAAAACACAGTCCGTCCATATCCTCACTAGGATGTACCTGGGAGATACTCATCGGAGTCGAAATGGACATTGGACTCCAGGGACCACTTACATGTTTATGTATGATTAATTTGGAGGCCAGGTTGTAAATGGATATTTCCAGGATTTAAACCATACTGCTTTTGAAACTTAGGGTTTCCAAAGGTAATTCATGTTAATAATAGCCCAGGCCCGCACTGTCTCGTATGGCAGCCACTAGCCACACATGACTATTTAAATTGAAATCAAATTTAAAATTTCATTTCTTAGTCTTACAAGTCCGACGGCTTATATGGCTAGTGGCTACTGTATTGGAGAGCACAGACATGGAAAATTTCCATCATGACTTCAAATTCTATTGCAAAGCACCGGTCCACACGACTTCCTGCGAAGTTAGGAGGCTGAGCTCTATTCTGAAACAGGGATGAGAGAAATACTCTGTCGGAAGTACCATGTTCTGTCTCGTCTGTACCTCCCACCAGCCGCCTCCGTTCTGACCAGCGGTAGCCACTTACAAACCCTGCTCCATCTCAGATCCTAGGACCCTCCTGGCCCTTGTCAAGAGGGATGTAGAGGGCTGGGGTCTGGCAGCTCATCACCTGGCAAACTAGCTCTGGTCTTAACGCTGCCCCATCCTGACAACCGCATTCCCACGGCTGCTTAATGACCTAGAACCTGACTTAGGCCCCGGCTCCATTCATTCCTTCACTCACTGATTCAACCAATAAACACTTGGCATCAACGACATGCACGGAGCTGTCAAGATGCTGTGGACTAAGTAGGACAGCCCCTGCCTTGCTGCAAAGATTACAGGGTGCCAGGAAGGAGAATAATAGGGAGACTCGCCCTGTTCCAGGGGCCCAAGAAGACCTTCTGGAGCAAGTGACTTCTGACCTGAGATCAGATACATGATCAGGAGTCAAGGACATGAAAATGGGAAGACAGGGTACCCCAAACAACTGCCTTTAGAGGCCTTAGGGCAAGTTAATCTTGGCTTGCTAAAAGCCAGACACTAGCAGGAAAAGATGGGAGAGGGAGGGTCAGAGGATGTTGGCAGGCGGCCCAGACACACCCGCATCCACGACGGACAGCTTCACACTAGTGATGTTTGGGAAATGATGAAGGTGTATGGTAACTCCCAAAACAAAGATTTAAGCCTTTGTCCTAAGAAAAGTGAGAAATTATTTCTGGGTGGAAGAGTGACCTGATCAGGTTTGTATCTTGTTCAAAAAAATAGTAATAATAATTCAAAGGGCAAAACAGATTGAGAGGACAGCAAAGGAAGTTACGAGTCCCCTTAGCAAATGCCCACGCAAGTCCAGAAAGCAGGGTGGGTCGCTGGATGCCAGCACAGGCGAGGGTCCTGTCCACTGGGCCTGAACCCGTGTTGCTAACGTGACCGTCACGCTAGAGGTGTCAGAAAACAGACACCTATATTGCAACGGTTTAGACCCGACAGCTACTTCTTTAAGAAAGGCCTCCTCCTGAGCTCTAAGTCCTCACAAACCAGAGCATTTGCACCATGGGGCTGGATCATCCTCGTCCTACCCACCCCGCCCCCAGCTCTGCCTGTCAAAATTGCCAAATACGACCTGCTCCCAGACTCCCTCTCCCACATCCGGGCAGGACTTGCCCCAGTACTCCTCACCTCTAACCTTCAGCCTGCTTGGACTGCCCTCTGCCCTTGGTCTCCCTTCTCCTCCGATGCCATGTTTACCTATGTGGCTGAGCTCCACTTAGGACCAGCTTATCCTGACATTACTGAGCTGCCTCCACCAGAAAACAAAAGGAGGGAGGGGGGAAGAACCCAAGAGCTCCAGTCCTGAAGTCTGCAAAAACTAAACCATGTGACCGGAAGCAGAGCATCAGAGTCTCTCTGGGCAATAATGGCCGCATAATGCTCCAACGCACCCAGTTGAACACCCACAGCCCACCAGCCACACCTTACTCCGCAGGTGTCACCTTCCCCCCTTCATTGCCAGTAGCTCTGCCTTTGCCCGTCACCTTTCCTTTCCAGAGTTCATAAGGAATCATTGAGCGTTTGGGCCTAGGGCTGATCCCTGCACTCAGACACTAAAGAGGGACCTGGGGGTCTGTGTGTGCTCTCAGAGAGACCGTAAGTCCCATGAAGGTCAAGACCAATTCTGTTTAACCTGATAATCTAGAAGAGCACTTTACATATGAAAATGTTTAATACATGTATGCATGTTTTTTAAGAAAAAGCTGGCTACAATTTTGGGTCAGTTGGACTGTGTATAAGAAAGCAGGAAGTCCTCTTATAGACCAAGGATTGCTGCTTTGTTTTGGGAAAACACCAGAATGACCGGTTTGGCTACTATGGGCAAGTCCCACTGTGGATTTGCAGGCCAAGCCCACCGGCACCTTGAGAAAGAATACACGGAAACTCTTCGAGGCAGAGACCGAAGAGAAACGCCTGGCACACGCGAGGTATCTGGGTCCCGGGGAGATCCTGGGGCAGTGAGCAAACCCCTGTGGTGAGAAACAGTAAATGCATTTCCAGGAGCAGTGACCTCTAACATTGCATTAGAATTAGTTTTTTGTCTGAAATGTAATTAGCATCCTTTATCTTGAAGCACTCAGCCCGAGTCTGAAGCAAGAACTTCTACTAGCAATGCTTTAGAGCATGGCAGAAGATGGGTGATCGTCCCAGGAGTCTGGGTGGGGAGTCAAGGAAAAGAGAAGTGAGGTGGGGAGATGCCATCAGAGCCCGAGTTAACTGGCGAATGAATTAATTCAAACCCCTTTCCCCCAACCCCACCCCAATTTATTCTGGAAGAAGACAGTTACAGCAGGGATAGCCAATTGTCCATAGAAATGTACGCTTCATCTCTGTAAGAGAGTTGTTACTGAGCAGCTCCTGCTAAGCCGGGGTGGCACTGCCCAGCCCCCTGCACTAGGTGGGCCATGTAACTATTTTTTATCAGGGGACTATAAGCAGAAGTGTTGTCATCACTTCTAAGCCAAGACATTTGGGAACTAGAAGTGTCTTTTCGATTCTCCCTTTCTTCCCACATCTCTCTCTCTCTCTCTCTCTCTCTCTCTCATGCTCTCTCCATTTGATTGTTATGTGGGTGAGAAATAAACTTTTATTATGTTAAGCCACTAACAGTTCAGTTTATGACAGCAGCTAACACCATCCTAACTTATCCTGAAACTGATACCTTGAAGTGGGTGCAGACTTGACAGAAATCTAAACGCGTGGTGTTGGCCATTGGCAAAGGAGCAGGTACAGGAGGCAGGAGGCCGGAGACCCTACCACATTCTGGCAAAACTGCACTAACTTAGAGCACAGACCTGTAGCTCTGCAGGAAACGGCTGGCAAGAGGGAGAATGCCAGTGTATGGGAGCTGCTCCTAATACCTCTGTCAAGGTGTTCCAAGACCATGGACGAGCTCAGGAAAGAATCTGCTACTTTGAGAACAGAAATAAGGGTGAACTGCCAAACTCTAGAAATGCAAGACTATACAGCTGGGACAGTCCACTGCCTCAGGGGCTCTCACCGTGAGAAATAACACCGAGAAAGGCTTTGAATAACAGATGTCCCCTAAGACTTCCCAGTTAGATAAAGTGACGCCACCTTGCAGCCATGATCTGATGAATGAAGTCACCTACCTGCCAAGCCTACTGTTTCAGACGACCGCACAATAACCACTTGAGACACGGCGGCTCGAGACGTGAGCCAAGCAATGAAGCAGGTTCATAACTATGAACAGGAAGGAACTCTCACCATAGCGTGTAGTGTAATGACAGCCAACAGGTAAGAAGCCTGCGAAGACTTTGAGGGAATTGTACTGTCTAAGAAATTAGGAGCCTGCCTTAAGAAAAAAGAAACCAGTGGCTATAAAGCAGCCAGGCATGGATCAGTAAGAAGTGGCCTAAGAAAGTTATGTAACTCCCAAGGAGGACAGACTTCCCACCACCCATTTTAGATCTGGCCGTGGAGAGGAACGGAAGAGGAAGAAGCTTCCAGAAGGTGGCCCAGGCTACTGAGGACAATGAACAAAGCAGTTCTTCCCAGACAGCGACACCAGGGCCTGAGGAAGACTCTCCCCCAATGTCAGGCAGGCGGTCCTCTGCAGTGTCTGAGTATGCTGGCCACCCTCCCCTTTTCCAGATGGAAATTTCGGAAGCAGTTATGCTACACCCAATCATCACCGCGTGATGGAAGGCCAGTAGCCTGCCTTTCAGTAGAAATGTTTCTGGACAACAAGGGGCCATGTCCGGATTTCATGGGGGCTGAAGGGGTACTTAGCCTCACCCACAGAACCCGGAGGCTTTGAGATAAACCCTGCGATCCAGGGGTACAGGCAGCTTCCTGGTGCTGAGGTTTTCCCACCCGTGGCCAGAGCGGGAGAACGTGACGGAAACAGCTGTTTGGCAAAACGTGTGCGGCTCCTTCCATGCTATGGAATCGCTGCTGGGATATGGCCGCCCACCTGGGGGCTACACATTCCCCTCTTTGTATACAGATGGAGCGATGTGACTATCTTGTCACCGGAAGGTGAACGGAACAAGGTGTGTCACTTCCTGGACGCACCTCCTCTGTGCGCGTGGTCTCCCCCAGATGCCCTGCAGAGAAGTCCACACCCTCAGTGTAGACGAAAGCATCCGGGCCCCCAAATGAGTGCCCAGAACATGCCAGTGGACTCTCACATGGGCGAGAGGTAAACTTCTCCTCTATTAACCACTGCAATGTGGGGGTTCCTTTTACAGAGGCTCAAGTTACCTCAACCACAAAACAATGACCTTTGGGGGAGAAAGAGGGAGGCTCACAGCCTGCTACGGTGACTGGTGCTGGGGACCGGAAGAGATGAGGACACTCGGGTTACAACTGTCTGCTAGGGGGAAGCCACACCCTCGTCCCCCGGTCACCTGTCTCTCTGAAGGTCAGTCCTGGACCTCGGCCCACCTGCACTCTGCAGCAGCCTCCTAGAAATCCACCTTTTCTCCTCTCACAGTCCACCCTCCTCATCCCAGCTCAGACATAGGCCCCCAGCCTATAAAACCGCATTGCCCCCCACTGCCTGTCCTACAACCCAAACGGCTCAGCGTGGCGTACGGCACCTTCCCCACTTGACCCCGACCCGCTTCAGCCTCGTTGCCCATCGCTTGCCTGCAATTGCCAACGCTGAGGCCCCGTTACCACCAAGCCCTTTCTATGACGAGGCTGTTCCCTCTGCCTCAAACGTCCATCTGCCTCCTTGTTAGCCTGGAGAATGTGTCCTCCTCTGGTAAGGAGTAGCTCGGTGTCACTGCATCTAGGTCCTGTCTGCCACGCGCACGTAGAAAATGAAACTCAGACCGGTAGGCTCCGGTCGGCCGGCCTCGCGCGTGGGCCCCTGTGAGGACACCGCCAACGCTCAGTAACCTGTGTGATTCAGCCGTGTTGCTATTTGTTACTTAGCCAGCCTCCAAATTTATGTCCTTACTAAAAACGCTGAGAGTTCCGCTTTTTTCGAAATAGCCTAATTATGCGCTGGAATGGATTGGCTTCTTTCAGCGGGAGGAGAGAGCCATGACCAGTGTTAATGAGTGGGGTTAATACAGTCCTGTGGAGTGAGTTTTCTAACATTGTTAAGTATTTGGAAGGGGAGGCCCAGGGATGCAAGAAACCCTACAATATGGGTGAAAATTCTGTGTCCTCCAGAATCTTCACACTTCTCATCAGACACATACGTAAGAGATACACTTGCTTTTACTACTATCTGTGACTAGATCCTAACCCCATTGTATACAAAATATTTTTACATAGGAATTTTCTAGGAATATAACTACCATATTTGGAATTTCGCCAAGATTTTCTCGCCATTTTGGAAAAGTCGCCTCACCAACTATAATACTGCTCATAGCTGATTCACTAACACAACACTGCCACATCTGTTTTTAATTATCGCTGTCACACTCAATGAATATATTTACTTTGTTCTATATCAAAATGTCAAATACACAAACATGTCACCAATATTCAGTTGAATAGTCTCTCTGAAATCCAAATTTATACATTGTAAGTAGCTAGCATCTGACTACCTGACTACATCTTTTAGTTACTTTTACCCAAATGTACACATATCAGTATACTTACAATCTGTATAAGTTGCATTCCTTTTATTTCTTTTTTCTACCACAGATAGAGAATCTATATTCATTTTTATAACATTACATGTATACACAGGCTATGTTATCTACAAACATCATTTCCGGAAATTAAAAGGGACATTCCAAACTACTCTTATATAATAAAATGGGGGGTTATTGGTTCTGATTGAATAGAGAACCAGGACTGACAATATTGGGGAATTCAAGGAAACCATTTTTTTTCCCTCCTGGGATGCTTCTGTTAGGCAACTTCTCAGCTGAATTGCCTTCCTACTCTAATAGCACTTACGACATTGTTATGATTTATTTGTCTACACGTGTAGGCTGTGAGTGCATGATGTCTTATTCATATTTATGTCCCCAACACCTAGCTTAGCGCTTGGCACAGACAAGGAGCTCAGTGATACCTTGAGGATGAAATAACAAATGAGAATCCTGAAGAGATACGCAGTCCCTGGCTCTCACAATAGAACTCCAAGTCAATTATTCAACATTTTGCCTATACCAATATTATAAAGCTGTCTTCCTCCTGCCTAATGTCAGAGTCAGTTATATCCAAGCTCTCTCAATTTCCTCTCTCCCTAGGGGCCCACGCTACTGTGTTCACCTCTGTATCCCAAAGGAGCTCCGTGCAGAAGCAGCAGTTAATAAGCACAACAGCTGTTTGGAAAAAATCCAGCCATTAATGCCTCTGTTTTTCATATTACGTGGCTGGATATCTTCCGGACAGCCCTAGTGTTATTTAAATCAAATCATTCCCCAGGAATAGTGTATGCACAATGGTTGTGTTTTTAGTACTAACAGTACTGTGCTTCAGGTATATTTTTGATTAAAAGGGCATCTGTGAATTGGTCTGGTGACATAAACATCATTTAAAATACTGTTTCTATAAACGTATTACAAGGTCACACACAAAAAAAAAACCCACACAAACTTTTAATGTCAAATTTTATGCTGCAAGTCAACTGTAGGCTGAAAGTTGCCTATACAATGTGACTGAGCCTATGCAACCTAGTATCAGTGAGAGAAATAAAAATGTCTATCTATCACAAGGATGTATCTAAATATTTGATTGTACGGCATCCTGCAGGTAATATTTGACCATTTTATCTGCCAAGTGTAAGCCAGATGACATTTTTCACATAAACAAAAGCAGTGGCTATTTAGAAAGAACTTTACTTCAAATATTATGTTAACTCTTCTTGATGAAAATCTCAATAATTTATTATTTATGTTTACATGATTTTACTATAATTATTTGTCACTTAATAAAATAAATGCATTCTAGACAATATACTAGAAAGTAAATCTGTTAAGTGACTACATTTCAATTTCCATGAATACACTGGGGCCACATTTTACCGAGGAAAAAATGGGGAAATGGGGAAATGAAAATTACATTGCAAAACTAATAATTTTAAATATATATAAACATGTAATTATCAAAATAGAAAATGAAAATATTTATAATACTGCATTACAAATTAGTCACAAAATTTTTAAAAGTGAAAATGAAAATCAATAATCATTAGAAATTAATCTGTTAGATCGCCTGCCTCACCCAGCCTTATTCTCTGTGGTCATGCCAAAGGCGGCACCTCCTAGTGTTTCAGCCTTCTGACAAGAGTCCGCCCGCCTTTGAGGAATCAGCTTCTAACAAAATTCCTTCTTATTTCTAATTCATGTTGAGTATTTTGGGGTTTTTCTCCTATTTAAACTAAAGTCCCTACTTTTGGCCTCTTCCAAGCATCCTCTGTAATACTAACTATGGCATCCTTCAAAGAGAAGATACATAATAAATGTTTTAATTTAATTTCAATGTAAAAAGTAATCATTTTCATAAGCTATTACTATTGTTTTCTAATAATTTCCCAATGCACAGACTGTGACAAATTTTTATGATCCTCTTAACCAATCTGCCCTAATTAATTTATTGCATATGAAATTATTAAATGCATTTCTGCAAGCAGGAGATCCCTGATTTTGAACTATGTATGTGATTCTTTAATTAGTTACTCAAGTTTTAGTCTCTACACTGTAAAAAGTCATTGAGGGGAAGGGACTATGTTTTCTATCTGTTTTTCACCTGTCAAAGCTCAATCAAGCACTCTTTTTTTTTTTTATACATACTAATGAGTACTAAATGAATCAATGAATGAGTGGATACATGACATTAAATCAGATGGTATACCGGGTACAATTCAACCTACAAGAACAGACACTTTCTCCTTAAAGATAATATAGTAGGGTCTGGCTTACACAGGCCAAGGAGCCCCTGGCTCACACACTTGACCTTCTGCTTGACGCCTGGGCTTGCAGTAAAAAGTTTAAGAAGCACAAGGAGGAAATAAGCAATGAAGAAGAATGCACTATTGATCTGGTCTACAATGACACTTACAGCATATGTCTAAAAAAATGTAAGACTCTGCTGCTCTATAAAATCGATATTATCATTTCAGGAGTAACAAGGCCATAAACTCTTTCCTTAAAAAATACTCTAAACTTAAAAAAAAAATCACATATAATGCATGTGAACTCTCCATTCCTCTGAAGCCTCGGAAAGTAACAAGCATGATGATTACGTGCAAAATCCACTGGACTAATACAAGCAAATCGCAAACAGTATTACATTCTGAAGTAAACAATGTCTTAACCTTATATATTTACCTTCAAATGTATAGGAGATGGTCTACCAACTTCAAGGATGTTCCTTCAGAATTAGTCTCTAAGGAATAGCACATTTCAAGAAACTAATTAAGTCCTTATAATTTATCAAGAAAATATGCATTAGGTCAAAATAAGTATATCTTGTAGGTTGCCTAGATTTTACCAGGAATTTTGCCTACCTTCTACACACACACACACACACACACACACACACACACACACCAGTCTTTCTAGGATACCAATTCAAAATGCTAGATACAAATTCAAGAGAAAAATACTTTTTTCAATGCTTAATTGCGACTTCTGACAGACATGTAGCCAGTATATGTGTGCAAAAGTCCTGGGCAGACATGCTTTTCAGTTCCCAGGAGATGTGACTGAAAGCATGAGCTGTCATTGCGTTTTCTAGCAGTCTCACTCTTGTTACCAAACTGGAAATTAGAAGGGTAAGTTCATGTTCACAGTTGCTCCATGGCGTCAACAAGGAAACTTTAAAAGCCAAACAGAAAGGATAAGGTTAAAATGTTCACTAATCTCTGAAGAGTCAGTAAACATATATGCTTGGAGAGGTGACCTGTGGGATTTGGAAAAAGGTGAGACTGGAAAGAGTTTCAACTGACACCTGGATGGATTCTATCCAGAAAAACAGGGGACAAAAGAGACACCAGCATTCTCGAAGTGGCAGGCACTGGAGTTATTTTCTGGAGTCTGTGTGTTTGCGTACGGGGGAGAGATTTGGGAACCCTAACACGGAGAGGGGATGGTGAAGGTGAAAAGGAGAAAGAAGCCAAGACAACTGCCCAGCGGCTCACTCCTGTCTCCAGGAGTCTGAGTAGAGCCAGGACAGCAGAAGGAGTACATGAGGCAGAATTCTATTCCTGATAAACAACTGGTTTGAACTTGGCATCCAGAGGCAGGGGATTACAGAATTGACTTTGTGGAGGCACACTCAGTCTTTTAGGTGAAGGGGACATTTTTTTATTCCATGGGAAAAAAAAAAAGTTATTTATACGTGGGACCCTTTGTATTCTCAGGAAGTCTATGTGACCACACAGGCACATTATTTATGCCCCATATTATAAAACACCACTTCCAGCTGCAATTAAATGCACAGACACATGCATAATGTGCCACAATACTGAACTGTTTAAGTTTTGGTAAATTTAACAATCAAGAACCCTCTAGCCCAGACATCTACAGATCTTATTCATGTATTACAAGTAAGCTTTGGACAACTTTGTTGACATACACAAATGCACACACACAAACATGCACACAGCTCTCTAAAGAGTGAAATAAAGTAAAACTTTATTTTATACATATACAATTTTTAAAAATCTTTTTAAAAATCTTTCCTCTAAGTTAATCAGTACTGACAAATTACACTTTAGATCTCTGACTGGAATCTCTCGTGTTAGGAAATGTAATATCTCAATCGACCTTTATTGGTAAATAAACCAAAAGACTTCTGTCCTACATAATGCCACACATCTCAAAACGATAAAAAATTCTTACTTTTCCTTTGAGCTGAGCTTAAAAAATCAGATTCCTAACAAAATCCAAAAACCAATCACTGCATAAACAGAAATATGAAATGCTATTTAAGATATTGACATTATTGCATAACTTGATTAGAAGCAATGTTGAGCCTGCATGAAACTAACCCAGTGTACATATGTGCACCCCAAATTTTCCAGTGTAATCTTGTATCTATCTTAACACTTGTGCAATCATAAAGGATGTATAAATGGCATGTTTGTGCATATTGCACACCGACAATTTTTATGAATGAAAACATAAAAATGCTCATAATTCGAGAACATGGATGGCGGTATACTGTTTTGGAAACAGTCATTAAGCACTGGAAGCAAAGGATGAGGCAAATGGTTGGTGTCTTTTGGTGCCATTCAGGGCAACTGTATTCCCAAGTCCCCCAGCCTAGCGCAGGGTGTTGGGAACGGCCATGCAGCTCTCTCCTTAGACTCCTTCTTCCTCCCGGGAACCTGCTACAGAAAGGAGACCGTGCACCGCGGCTCGGAGCATGAATGCACGCGTGTCTGTGTGCTGAGAGCTGTTCCTACATCAGAGACATCACACTCCCTAAATTCGGTCCCACAAGTGTGTGCATGTGAGGGTGGCATTTACCAACAGATGAACAGAAGGCAACAGAGCTCACCTCCTAGAAATAACAGTTCTCATCCTTGCCCAGGCCGGTTGGTTGCTCGCAAGCCTCTCAGGGGCTAACACTTGAGCGCCTTCCCCTCGGGGACAGAGCCGTACATTGACACCCCGCTCAGGGCTAAATCAGCTTTGTGGGTAAGTCCACTCGGCGCCATATGGCAGTTTCCAATTCCTTCAGCAACTCAAGTCTGGCTAGGCTGCCCGCGATGATTCATTCGCAAAGGAAGACCCCTTCGGGGAGCAGCAACGCCACCCCCCCTCCACTTACCTAGCTCCCACAGACCCGCTCAGCAGGCGGCGCGGGCACCACAAAGAGCTGTGGGATCCCCCGCTCCCTCGGGGGCGCCTCTCCCTGCGACGATCCCCTTCGTCAACGATCTGTCGCTGGAAATCCCCCTCCCCTCCAGCGAGAGGAGGGTCTCCCCGGCTGGCTGGAGCTCCTGGCGTCTTTCCCCCTCTCTTTACATCCCTGACTCTGGTTTGCGGTCTCTAGTAGGAAAGCTCAAAGGAGAGGCGGAGGGAGGAAGCTAGGGCATCCTTAAAAAGAACAATCATCTTCATCGATCTTCACCCCCTTACCCCACGCGGGCCCCCATCCCCCTGCCGCCGCCGCCGCCCAGCGAGAGAGAGCTGGGATCAAACAGGAAAAATCGAGCGGAGCGGATCTCACCGCGCCAGCCGGGAGTTACGGCTCGCTCCGGCGGCCGGCGAGGGCGGAGGGTGGTGGGTGCTTGGTGGGTGTGTGTCTGAGGCGAAGCCGAGCAGAGGCTGGGCGCGGGAGACGAGGCGGGGCGCTCGGGGGCGCCGGCCCGGCGCGCACACCCGCCCGCGGCCACCCCGCCTCGCGCTCCGCCTCCTCCCGCGCTCCGCGCACCCGCGGGCTGGAGCGGCCGCCGCCGCCTCCTCCCTCTCCTCCTCCTCCTCCTCCCTCTGAGCGCTCGCGGCTCTCGAGGTGGGCGGCGGGCCCGGGCTGCCAGGCTCTGCGGCCGGTCGGGCACTGCCGGGGACGCCCTGGCTCGGCCTGGTGGCGCTAGATGTGTGCGCCCGACAGGGGACAGCGCCCCCCAGCCCAGGGCGCGGCCGGGGCGGGCGCCGCCCACACCTCGGCGGCGCCTCCCTCTCCTCCCGCGCGCCAGCCGCTCTCTCCCTGTGGCCCCAGTCCGGCTCCACACCCACCTGCTTCCCTCCTCGGCTCTCGCCCCGCGGAGCGGGAGGGTCCGCAGCCGGGTGGGCGCCGCGCACGGCGGCCGAGAACGCTCGGGGCGCCCCGCCGAGACGCACTCGGGCGGCTTCGTGGGATCCCTGGGCCCTTCTGCTTCCAGCAGTGGGTTCTCCCGGCGCCCGCCCCTGCACGACCCTGAGCCGGAGCCGCTGCTCAACCCGAGAACTGGGGCGAGGAGAGGTCGCCCCTGAATGATGGGGCCTGGAGGCTTTACCCGGAGCAGGAGTGCAGGGGGAGCCAGGAGCGCAGAGAGGACCTGACTTTCCTCCGAGCACCTCCAGCTCCGCTCGGGGGCGTCGCCGGCCCCAGTAACCCCGCTTTCCTGGGTCTGTGGGAAAAGCCGGGTCAGTGACAGCCCTAACTCTCGCTTCCCACGGGGGCGCTATTCACACTCTGGATGGGGGTCCGGGGGGTGCGGTGCCGCTCGCTCTCCCCGCCACCTGGAGAACTGTGCCAGCTCCCTCCCGGGCGAGGCCGCCGGAGGGACACTGAGACCTTTCCCTGCCTTCGCGCGGTGAAGACTGGGTGAACTTGACGATTAACACCACTGAGTTCTCCAGGTTCCTGACGCGTGTGCTCCTTAGTAGGTACGAGGTAGAAACCACCGGCCCGGTTAGCAACTGGCTTTCAGGAAGACAAGTAACGTGGCTTGAAACACCCTTTAAAAAGAACGCAGGCCTTGGCAGTGTATTCAAAGCTGAGGCTCCCTACTGAGTTTCCTTAGGCCCAGAAAGATGGCTATCGAACAACGTCCAAATACACCCAGTTTTAAATATTTCTCATTTAACCTTGCTTCTCTATTAGCCCTGGTGTGCACTGAGTCACCCTGTCATCCAGGGCTCTCAACACGTTGGCTTCCTGACTCCCCATGGGCCTTCCCCTGTGCTGGGTGGTTCTTGGAGTGCCAGGTGTTGGGTGAGATGTTTCTAGAAGCTGGCCCTTCAGACTCCATCGTCCTCCCCTCAGGACATATCCTGGCCCTCTGCTCTTCTTGGGGCTTCTCCAGTACGAACTCTAGGGAAAGGCAGAGGACTCTCGGATTCCTTGACCTTTATCTCCAACCCCGACCTTTTTTCTAAGCTTCAGCTCCACACGTCCCCTCCTGCGCCTCCAGCCCGTCCACCCTCCCATACACTTCACATACTTTCTGCGGATTACTGTCCCGGAACCACAAGCCTGACCATATCATGTCCCTGTTCACAAATGTCCCCCCAGCTTCCCATTGCCCACGAGCAGTACCTGCACACTCCTGGACCCCTGCACACCGGCTGGAGTCTCTCCTGGGAACCTCCTCTCTGGGTCTCACGTGCAAATCACTCCAGCACTTCCAGGCCCACCCGCAAGCTGCCTCCTCCTGACCCCCTCCCCTTTGACCTCCATAGCATCTCGCGAGAACTATATTTTTAAAGGCATACTAACCTTCTGTTTCCTACAGACTATGTGTGCTTCCTTTGTACATGTCTCACTACATCAAATAAGTTCCTCCAGAGTAGATTCCACATCTTTTTCTCTGCATTCCTTGCATGTAACCCAAAGCCACATATAAGAGATACCTACTCATCCAAACGACTTTTCTCAGGCACTCCATATTTGTTAAATAAGTGAAATTTATAAAATAGTTTAAGTCTAGGAAGACCACTTAGGATTAATTTCAGTTGTCCCTAAATTTAATGATCTGTCATAAATTTTAGGTTTGGTGAAAATCTCACTTTACTAGCTCTCCATCAACATTACTGATCACCTCGTTGAGAATTTATTTGACAAGTATTTGTCTAAAAAACAAATGTTATGTTTTTTATCTTGAGTTTCCATCAGTATTTGGAAATCTGAATCCATTTTCTAAGTGGATGACAGTCGAGACAGGAAATTATCTATTGGGTCAAAGACACTGCAGCTGTCTGCAGACCTGGGGTTACAGCGAATAACCTTTAGGGTGCACATTGTTCCAAAGAGCTGAGTTCTCTACCTTCACAGCTTGAATTCCGGATGACTGGCACAGGCTCTTGTGTTGCTTATCAGTACGTGGGTCCACCACCATAGGGTAGACACTTTTGTATTTTTTTCTAGTTGTTCTCCAAAGAGAAAATTAAAACTATCTAGCTGAAAAGACAGAAAAAATTTTTCATTACTCTTTAAGACATCCTTTTTTTTAAACTTTATGATATTTATGGAAATGCTCCTTTTGCTTGGATTTCAGTTTCTCAAATTTGATGAAATTATATTAATAATAAAGGGGAGACAAGTCTGATTATATCAAAATGATTTCCTTATAATGCTTGGGAAAATAAAAAAAACTTTAATGTAAGTTTAACCTGAAATGCTCTTATGCATATCAGTAATACAATTTAGATGAAGGATGTCTTTCTTTGTACATCATAATAGATGATAGTGTCTTAGAATATATATGAGAATATATACGAATATACATACACAATATCAAACATAATAGGTTTTGGGAATTTTTTTGTTGAATAAAGTACTAGAAAAATAGTATAAACTAAATAACATCATTACTGACTGTGCTTTAAATTATCAGGTTGGAATTTTTACTGGCAAGTTGACTTGCAGAGAGAGCTTATATAGATTACAATAAAGTAGGAATGTCAGGAAAGTGAATATATTTTAAATGTTATGAGCTTAAGGGTGAGGATTTATAAGTTTTGGGAGACTAAAAAATTAGAGTTGGGCGTGAACATTTTTAAAAGTCAGAGGGAAAGAGGGGTAGGACTTATTAAGTAAAACCAAGGTCAAACAGAAGCCAAGTCTGAAAGGATTATTTTAGAATGATTTGAACCCCATTAAAGGCAAAAATATACAAACATATGTAAATGTGTGTGTGTGCGTGTGTTACAGAATGATATACTTTAACAAGCTAAAGGAGTTACATCATGAGTTAGAAGGCAGGTTTTAATTTATTTGGTATAACCTGGTTGGGTAAATATTTATTAAACTTCTTTAAATATCAGCACTTTGAGGATGCTACATTTTTAATAAGTCAAATACATACATAGATCAGGACTAAATACTACTATCACGCTTACCATTGTATGACAAAACAGCCACTGACGGGTGATTAGAATTTACCATATTATTAGCCTTCCTTTGCCCTTCTAAATGAAAAAATGTGGGAAAGCTTGGACAAGTGAGAGTAGCTCATAGAATCTGAGCAGCCACTGAACTCCTACATTCGCACACTGCAGTGAAGTCTTAAAAAAAAAAAACTGTCTGTGTGTTCTTTATTGAGGGGTAAGTACTGTGTCATTGATGCTTTTCAATGTAGTGGAGACAGATTTCGCTGTCCTTTGAAGATTTAAAGTAAGAGATAAGCTCCAGACTGACTGTGTTTCTAACAGTACTGAGCATGAACTTTTAGAAAAATGCCAAATGCTGAAACACAAAAATTTTCTGCCGCACAGTAGTATGAATGTAAGTACTGTGTTTGAGCCCATCCTTAGAGCTACCTTGACACCATCGTGTCTGAGCAGCCCACTTTGTCCTTAGGATCCCATGACGTTTAGGGTGAGGGTTTCTGGGGCCAGTTCACTGGAAATTTCAAAAGTATGCTATGTCGAAAATATTTAACTATGTTAATCATGGGACATGGTGGAACGAAGATTGGATTCGTATTCGGATCTGAGCTCCATCTTCATTATGGATTTGCGTTGTATAATAACAGGTCAGTTTTGCCAAGACATTACTACATGTCCAGCACTGGGCTGAATTTTTTACAGGCATTGGTTAATTTAATCCTTGAACAGCTCTTTGAGGTAGATATTACCGGTATTATTCCAGTTAATAAAGGAAGTAACAGAACTAGAGAGAAGTTAAATGATGAATTATTAAATTTAATTTTAAATTACTGCCAGAATTAGAATTGGACCTAAGGCAGTGTGACCTTAGCATTTTAGGCTAGATTTTCTCACCCTCACCTTGCATTGAAAACATCTCTCTTCCTTTTTCACTATGTTGTCTCAAGTTCAGGTGGGAAAATATTGTATAACATATTATTTTTCATTTTTAGAGTAGAAATCTGATTAAGGTTAATGTGGGACTTGCCAAAGACAATCTATGACAATGAAAAAGACAATCCAAGAAGCGAAAAGAAAGGACAAGGGAAGAAGAGACTTTATGCTGGTCCCGAAAGCGGGGTGGAGGAGGACATGCTCCTTTCAGTCCCCCAACAGGCAGATGGACAGCGATTCACCCACACCCCTCAGGACTGTCTCCATGACATCGGTCTGAGGTCTGGATGAGGCACATGACCACGTAGGATGAAGGCTTTCTGGCTCCATCGGGAAGGGACTGATCCAACCAGAGGGAGTGACAGTGTGGACTGTGAACATCCCACCAGCAGGGTGGATCAGAGAGCTTCTGGGGCTCTTCGCACAAGCAAATCCTGAGGCTCTTAGAATAATCTGGGCTTTGGATAAATAGGAAGTGGATCATCTCCGGCAGGGCAGCAGAGGAAGCGCCACCCGGTCCCAAGTGAAAGGGCCTTCTCTACAATAGGAGGGCATTATTCTCAGCCCCAGATTTCACATCATTCCGGGCAGAAGTGGATAT
Organism: Lyroderma lyra; assembly: GCA_004026885.1. Classification (NCBI taxonomy): domain Eukaryota; kingdom Metazoa; phylum Chordata; class Mammalia; order Chiroptera; family Megadermatidae; genus Lyroderma; species Lyroderma lyra. Next base: position 55,579 of record PVJL010001435.1, read on the forward strand.
AATGACAGCACATGTCCCACCGGGCCAGGCAACAACCTTGCCTTATAAGAAGCTCAGCTCGCAGCCTCGATAAGCAGAAGTGAAATGGTGATCCACAGGCTCTTCTGAGCAATTTCCGAGTGGGCCCGGGACTCAACAAAGCGACTGTGTTTCAGTTGTGTCAGGTGCTCTCAGCGTGCCTTCGTTCCCTCTGGGAATGAAACCTGAGAGGCCAGGCCAGCCCACAGGGACGAACTTCTCAAAGGGCCACTAATGCTCAGAATGATGAAAAGGCAATGCCTTAGTTGCTGGTCTTCTTTGTAGTTGGCACTCGTGTACCTGTGTAAAACCTTCTTTGCAGAATCAGGTAGGAATACTGGTCATTGCTAGGATCCATAGCCTGATAATTATCATGTCTTACCATTAAGTCAAGTGGCAACACATTATGGCAGTAAATATAAAAATCAGAGCTTTTAAAAAAGCACCCTAGCATTGTATATTCACTACATTTGTATTAAGAACTTAACACACTAATCACTGGAAAGCACTTAGTATTAAAGATGACGAGACGTGAAGAACTAGTCAAACCGGATAAACAAATGAGAAGGCATACAAACTCAAAAGTAAACACACGCTACCTGAAGCACACTACAGAAATGAGGGAATGTTGTTTTATTTGGTTTTTTCAATAATGCCAAACATAATGCTGCTTAATTACTACAACAAATTTTCAGTTTGCAGAATTGAGTATGTATGCTAATTATGACATTCATCCAGTATTTTACTTCCCATGATAGTATATATTTTGTCATATGTTATATGTATTATTTGAAGTAAAAGACTATCCATGTGCATTTTAGGTATTTGGTTCTGTTATTTCTTTTCAATAAAAAAATGAAGAATAGTTTCAGTAAACATAAGCATATGTTTTAGAACACAAGAGCAAGAGATTTTGGACTGGAATTTAAAATACAGAAATGAAAGGATTGAAGTCATTATCTCTTACTCCCCACCAGCACCATTTCTACCCTGTGCAAAGCTAACCCAGACCCAATCTAAACCAGATTTTAGAATTTGCCGTATTTCATATCTGATTTAGCTTATCACATTGCTCACAGCGATAACCAGATATGGAAAAGGAGGATCAAACATGGAAATTCTGCCTGTTAATGAGTCCCATTAGCATAAAAGCAATCTAACTGGACTGCTATCAATGAAGACCTCAAACTGTCCCAGCCATCCATCAGGTCACATGACACTGTGTTGATAGAAATGTCAGTCTAAAGAAGCAAACCTTCGTGAGCTTTAGGTTAGCTGTGACTCACCCTATCATATTCCTTTGCACCACATAAGAAAGTGAGTTCAATAGAAAACTGACTTCTTCTAAGAACAGCAGCAAAAATAAAAACCACATCCTTCCTGTGGTTAATGCTGATTGGAGTAGGGGCTTAAAATCTCACTTGCATTAGAAGATTTCTCTTGTTCCCTCTTTCACTACTTCCATTTACCTCCAAAATGAGCCCTGGAAATCAGCTGGGGGTGTGCGTCACAGGTACGGGAAGGGTTAGCAGTTACAGCACACACAAAGAGGACACGGGCATTCTCTTAGGCTGTTCTGAATTTACCGAATGCAATGGTTATGACAACTGCCTTTGCTAATAACTGACACCCCCCTACACACACACAAATCTAGTATAAGCTCCAGCCTACTCTCTATTATAAACTGCATTGATTTTAAGACATTTCTTATATTCCTATGAGAACTCTTTAAAATTCAGCATTTTTTTTAAATTCATTTTTATTGTTAGACTTATTGGGGTGACATCTGTTAGCAAGGATTACATAGGTTTCAGGCATACAATTCTACAGTGCATTGTCAACTTGATGTATAATAAGTTTGCACATAGCTCATTTGAAAATTTGAAGGGCACATACTATACGATGAGATCATGAAATTATTATTTGGAAAAGAATGTATTTCTATATACAATCAATACATAAAATGAAATGTACCTATTAACAACTACAAGCTCAAAAGTTTCCAGGCACAAGACTTAACAATACTGCACCAGGTTAGTGGCTTACGTGTTGTTTTATGTGGCCTATGGCCAATTACCAATTGTTACAGGATTGGAAACTAACACACAAAAGAAGTTAACAAGAAGACAGAGGGGCTAAGCTGAGTTCGTTAGACAGCCAACATGGAGGAAGGAATAAGCACACAAGAGATTAGTGAGTACTGTATTTTGCTGTACTTTTTGGCCCAAATTTGTGAGGGAAAAATAAGGATGCGCATTATACATGGGTGCTACTAATTCTGTATCCATATAAATGTTTTTAATTCCTTTATTTATGTTAATGAGTTAAAAGTGTAACTCTAGAAATCAGTAATGATATCTATATGCAAAATAATGCCCTGGAATATGATAATCGGTTTGCAACCTCTCCATGTGTCAGTAAACAAGGCCTTTAAGGCCCTCCTGAAGAAAGGGTGGACATCGTCACTGTGGTTAGCTGGTAATGATTTAACACCTACAGGCAGAAGCAAGAAAGCGGCCATTGTCCAGGTTTGTGACTGGACCCTAAGATCGTGGAAGAATGTCAAGAAGGAAGTGGTTGTGAAAAGAGTTTAAAAAGTGCGGCATCAGCAATGCCGTGGATGGCACTGAGGACAATGAATTCACCAGGCTGAGGAAAGCCACTCATCAGAGGACACCGGTCATGTAGAAATTCAAGAAGACGATACTTCCAATACTGACAGTGATGACAAGTTCTTAGCCTTCTACGATGCATAAATGTCGTAAATTTGTTACCGGTACATCAAATTTCCTGTACCTCAGATCTCTTCTTGTGTTTTGTAATTATTTGTTACACAACATTTCTCGTACCATAATATGTTAAAAAATAAATGCTAAAATTCCTTTATAAGAGGTAAGACAATTAATTTCATGAACTCATCCTAGAAAAAGTGCTACATACCTCACTGCTAAATGTCACTACAGTCACCTTCAAATCCCCTTGGGAAGCTGTGCACCGACACCAGTGCCTAGTCCACCCTTCAAAGCAATTTTGAAACTCTTTTTCTGGAAGAGCCATCAGAGCTGTTATCATGCCCAAAAATCTGACAATTAAGTTCATGAACTTGCGACCATGCATTTGTGTTGGCAAGGTTATGACACCCTATCTAGGTATTTGTACAGTGCTGCCAAGGTCCCAAAATTGCTCTGAAGGGTGGGCTAGGCACTGGTGTCAGTACATAGCTTCCCAAGGGGGAGTACTTCCCAAGGTGACAGCAGTGATATTCAGCGATGAGGTATGCAGCACTTTTTCTAGGATGAGTTCACAAAATTAATAGTCCAACCTTGTAATACAAAAAACAAGTACCTAAATACAAATAAAAATATGAATTAAAAAATTAAAACAAAAGATGTTCTCCCTGCAAGTTTGGGTCAAAGACAAGGGTGCTCATTATGTGTGTGTGTGTGTGTGTGGAGGGGGGTATTATACACGGCAAAATACGGTAATAGAGTTAACGACATAGGTTTGCGCAAGACTGAGGAAAACCTGATTGGCAGGCAATGGATGATTTTTTCCTCACCTAATCTGAAATAAGACACGCTAAAATATTTGTCTTGAATGTCATGTAACCTGTTGCTCTCTTCTTAATCTGTCCCTATTGTCATATGTGGGAAATAAACACAGGGGAATAAGAGTAGGTGCGAGATATTTGTGTAAGCGTGGACTTGCTCTCAGAAGGCTGGGTAACTATCCTGGCCTTGACAATGAAACAGCTGTGTGATCCTGAGCAAATCCCTTTACCTCTCGGAGCCTCTATTTTCTTATCTGTAAAATATAACTAATCATTCCCTTCCCGTGGAATTTCTTTGAAGATTAAATGCAATTAAATACATAACATGTAATTTATAAGCTATGAAGTAGCCAATGAATATAAAATATTAAAAGCTACATGTGTTTAGTTCATAGATTATACTATTGTTAGAATTAGATTTGGTGAGATATACCATATGGTTTGTACCTCTCCACACAAGAAAAGAAAAATTAAGATGCAGGTCTCTGCTTATGATGGAGTGGGAGTTTATCAATTAAGTATTAGTGGAATTGACTCCAGCTTGGGAGAGGGAAGGGCTGCAGCCACAAACGGTACCAAACACAGCGATCCTGGAAGATGGGCTTATTTAACTGTTATTAGCCATCTTCTTTTTTTTTTTCCTGGTGTCAGTGCTGGCAGGTTTCAAAAGCAGGTTGAAATTCCATGAAACAAAGTAATGTAATTTGACTGTTTACTAAAGGTATAACTCAAGACTGACTCCTGGAAAAAAAATAATAGCATTACATGAAGTTAAACTAAATCCAGGAGGCAGAAAATTCAATAAAACATGGCAAAACAAAAGCATGCATTTTGATTTGAACCTAAGGACCAACAAGGGAATGGTAGCAAGTAAGCCTCCATGTGGAAATATGGTCTTACGTTTCTACATGCAGATATGGGGACCGCTGATAGTAGCACCCTCTCTAGCTGTGCTGCTGGGATGTTAGGGACAAATTGGTAATTAGGCTCCAAATCTTATATGGCTTTAAGGAGCAAAGATAATTCAATTCAAAGTCAGAAATCAGTCATCTGAAATTACCTACACATTGTAAATAGAATTAAGAAACAAGTAATGCTCAGAAATATTGTTTATGTTTCTTAATATCATTTAGTGGGGCATTCATTCATCATTGACTTTCTAGCTGCAGGAGAGATTATGTTCCTTTGGTAACAATGAGCAAGGCAAAAACAGTTTTGTGTAAAGAAATGAGCTTCCAAATGTCTCCGTTGTGATGTCTGTTATATACATGGAATATTCAGAGGACAACTCAACTATGTTAATATCACCAGCCTTCTTTTCACTGAAAATGAACTTGGAGCATCAGGACATAAAAAAAATGTTTACTCAAAAGACTAGATGGTATTACATATTTTAATTACTTCCCGTTTGTATTTAAGCCTTCAGGCTTGGCAGTCTTCCCATGTAAGGTTAAAAAAAAAAAGAAAGAAAAAATAATCGAATTACATATCACTTATAATTAAAATTCTAGAATCAAAAGCTTTTGGCCAGTCTCCCTTGATGAAATCAGCCCCAACAGTGCATTTGTCATTAATGATTAGTTTCATGGTATTTCATGTTATTTTTTAATATTTGGATGTACAGTACTTGGTAAGGTGGTAGGACTTCACTATTTCTAACATAGCATAAAAATAGGCAAGTACCCACATAAGATTCAAACTCTTTATTGGAATAGATATGGAAGACCCTGTCTTAATAATTTGATATGCATAGCCAATTAATACAGAACTCTGGTGTTTGTGAGAACAAGATTTTTTGTTTTGTTTTTTTGGGAGGTTAGTTCCCTGGTTGGGAATCGAACCCAGGCCGCGGCATTGAGAGTGCTGAAGCCTAAGCCACTACACCATCAGGGAACTTCCAACTAGTTATTTTTAAATACCATAACCAATCTTTAGATTTCTTAACAGATCAGATGTATATAAGTTAAGTTTGAAGCTTCATTGATAGCTGAAAATAGAAGAGGAAAAGCAACTTTGAATTTCTTAGGTCTTCAATAGGTATGTCTTATTTTAAGAATACAGGCTAAGTTCCTAAAAGCTTTTGAGAGAAATAAAACAAAAATCAGTCTTTCATCAGACTTCTAGCTAGCAAAAAGTCTTCAGATTTCTGAGTAAAAATGTTTTTTAACCTAGAATTCTATAGTTGGCTAAACTATCAGTAAAATCTGAGGAAAAATTAAAGTGATTTTAGACTTAACGCATCTAAGAACTCAAAATAGTTCTTCTCACCCATTGTTTTAAAAAATATTCTAAGTAGCTTACTTAATTTTTCCATATTATTGCAATTTTTATTGTAGTAAAATATACATAATATAAAATTTATGACTTTAACCATTTCTAAGTGTACAACTGAGTGGCATTAAGTATATTCAACTATTGTGCAACCATCACGATTATCCATCTCCAGAAAATTTTCATCATCCCAAACTGAAACTCAGTCCACTTTAAACAATAATTACTCCTCACTCCCCTCCCTCAGACCCTTCCTGGAAACTAGTCTACTTTCTGCCTCTGTGAATTTGACTATTCTAGGTACCTCACAGAAGTGGAATCATATAATATTCGACCTGTGTCTGGCTTATTTCACTTGTTTTGAAGGTCCATCTCTGTTGTATAATGTACTAGAATTTCTTTCCAATGGCTGAATAATCTCACATTATTCCTTCACCTCTCAATGGACACGGGTTATTTTTACCTTTTGGATATTGTGAACAATGCTACTGTGAACGTTGGTGTGCAAATACCCATTTGAGTCCTTGCTTTCAATGCTTTCCCATAGTACCCAAAAGTAGAATTTCTGGATTGATGATAATTCTGTATTTACTTTTTGGAGGAACTGCCATACTGTTTTCCATAGCAGCTACACTATTTTACATTTACTGTTTATACAAGCAGTCACAAGAGCTCCAATTTCTCCACATTCTTGCTAACACGTGTTATTTTCTGGTTTGTTTTTTGTAACAGACATGCTAATGTGTGTGAAGTGGTATCACATTGTGGTATTGATTTTTATTTCCCTAATGATTTGTGATGTTGAGCAGTTTTCATGTGCTTATTGGTCATTTGTATATCATTTTTGGAGAAATGTTTGTTCAAGTCCTTTGCCCATTTTTAAGTTGTTGATGTTGGGTTGTATGAGTTCTTTATATATTTTAGATCTTAATACCATATTAGATGACTTGTAAATATGTGATCCCTTTCTATGGGTTGCCTTATCAGTCTGTTAATGGTATCCTTTGATTTCTAAAGTCTTTGATTTTGATCAAGTCTAATTTACCTATTTTTCTTTTATTCCCTTGTTTTTGGTGTTTTATTCAGAGTTTATTTCTGAGTGCAATGTAATGAAGGTTTTCTGTAGGTTTTCTTCTAGGAATTTTATAGTTTTAGCTCTATGTTTAGGTCTTTGATTCATTTTGAGTTAATTTTTGAATGTGGTGTAAGGACTTCATTCTTTGGCTGTGGCTATCCAATTTTCTTAGCACCACCAGTTGAAAAGACTATTTTTTTCTTCACTGAATGGTCTTGGCACCCTTGTTAAAATCATTTGACCACATACATGAGGGTTTATTTTTTGGGTTCTCTATTCTATTCCATTGGTCTATGTGTCTGTTTGTATCATACTCATTAATTCTTAAACAGTTATTTAAAGATGTGTTCCAATTAAACCTACAAAAAAGATAAGATAGGCATTAGGAGACAAAAGTGTGAACCAGAACAGTATACCATCCCCAGATGGTAGACTGCCTAAGACCTGAAGAGTACCTCGTCCAGATATGAGCAGAGGCTGCCCCATGCAGATGTTAGGGAGAGGAGGAGATTCAATCAATTAGAAAGAACAAGAGTTTTGACAAGCTCAAGAATGTAGTAAAGATATGTAGTGGAGCAAAGAAAGAAGAATCCACTTGAACCTGACTGTAGGAACGTTTTCTTTGAATGTCACAGCAGTCATGGCATTGGATATACAGAAGAAGAAATGTAGTCCAATCACCCAATCACACAACATGGCTCTTCAGGAAAAAGAATTTGCATATTCATAATACTGTAAAGTTCCAAGGGTGTCCAACCTTTTGGCTTCCCTGGACCACATTGGAAGAAGAATTGTCTTGGGCCACATTTCAAATACACTAACACTAATGGTAACTGATAAGCAAAAAACAAAACAAAACAAAAAAAAAACAAACAAAAAAAAACAGGTCCATGCATAATTTTCATTAATGTTTTAAGGAAGTTTACGAATTTGCATTGGGTCATATTCAAAGCCATGCTGGGTGGGCCACAGGCTGGACAAGCTTGCTAAACTTCGAATTGTTCACTGAACTTCTAATTTTGAAAAGTAACAAATCAGAGACTTAACTGCATTATAAGAAAGAAAATAAAGCTTATCCACCTTGTTAATATAAAATGTAAGAAATTAGGAGATGGGGTTGGAGTTAGAGAGATGGAGACATAGATGGTGTATCAATGTCTTGATCTTTTCTAGTGGAGGTTGAGACACTGGCTATGGTTGTTGGGCTAGAAATAAAGGCTTAATAAGCTGCTTAAAATTGCAGAAGCATCCAAGAGAAAAAAGGTGAACAGTGAGTGATAAAACATGGGGTGGTGAGGAAAAAGGGAAGGTGAAATAGGGAGGTGTAGATGAGGTAAGGCCTCATCTATCAGTAGGAAGTCAGGAGACACTGGGTAAGAAAGTTGTGGAACCACCAACACTAACGACCAATGAGCACTAGTAAGTGAAGAGATTGTTGAGGTATCTCAAAGGCAAGAGAAATCAGTGTTTTTAAAGGGTTTCCTCTGAAGAGCAAACCAGTGGGTTGGAAAGATGTAGCAGCAAACTCTTTACTATAAGCCCTTCTTTTTGATTTTCAACTGCAAGCATGTCTTGTTTTGATAGTGTAAAATAAAATGTGAGGTGCAATGCCAAGTAAAAAGAAAATATGAGATCGGATTAGAATTCATAAGTCAGAATAATGTGGGGTACTGATGTGATTAAGTAATCTTATTCAAGTCACAAAAATTCAGTGACAGGCATCTTTAAGGAGTGAGAGTCCCATCTGCATTTCATTGTTAGTCCAAGATCATCAAAGGCTTGATGAAGACCTTCAAACTAACATGATAGAAGGAGGCCTATTAAGGGTTCATCTGAAAGTGTGTCTGAAATTAAAATGTAAATTATCTGACTAAATGATTTTCTTTAAAAAATCAATTCACAAATAGTGTATGTGTTAGGCAAAGTCAATTAAAAATGCTGAGATTATGTTTGAGGCTACAAAGAGCAAAATTTCACTGATCCAGAATCCCTTAACCTATCCCAGAAAACACACCAGAATCGGGACATAAACTACAGATTTAAAAGATAAAACCTCCATGTCTCAGTATGCTACCAAGATAGCTTCTCAAGACAGCTTCTCCTGTTATATATATTAAAAGATATTGATATTAATATATATGCAGGGTCCTAAACTTGGGGTGGCTTAGCCAATCTCTATGTACAGAACTTCTTAAAAAGTAGGCAGAGGAGAGAAGGTATTAACAATAGGAGATACTTGACAGAATCAAGAATGACTACTAAAAGCAGGGAAGAGACAATAAACAAACAAACAATGAAGCAGAGCTTTAAGAAATAGCAGCTAGAGGCCCTTCGGGTTGCTGACAAGCCACCCCACCCCAGAGATGGTGCAGCTCCAGCACTGCTATAACTGACGATGAGTTGCTACCTATTTGTTGATGACTCTCAAATCCAGATTTCTAAGTCCTGCTCTCCAGACATATGTATTCAACTACCTATTCATGTTGCCACCTGGGTTTACTACGGGCCTTTCAAGTCCTCATCTTCATCCTCTTTGGGATTTTCTGTCTCAGTAGCACAACCTAAGGGCTGATCTACACTGTTCACAACTGCATGGTTTTATACACTTTCCTCTACGCGCACGCCTTTCTCTCTCACTCAGACCCTGACCTGTGGAAAATGCCTGGCAAATACCTACTCATTTGTGAGACCCAACAACGGCAGTGTCCCATGCTGGGCTAAGGTTTCCAGTCTTTCCTGAGTTTCCCAGGGCATCTGGCTACACTCTGTAGGCAGACGTTTCCTGCAGGGCCTGGAACATTTTATGAATCTAATCCTTCTACTAGACTGTAAGCTTCTTGAAGGTACAATCTGTATCTTAACTGCCATTGCCACTTAGTTCCAGGCCCTCAATATCTGCTCCATGAATGTTTACTGACCAAATGAGTAAGTTACACAGAAGGTATTATTTTAATAACAGCAAAATACATTCACAAGCAGTGCTCAGAGAACACACAAATGTCCAATAAACATAGGAAAGATGCTCAAATTTATAATTTGGTAGAAAATACAAAAAAAAAAAAAAAAAAAAAACCAACCCCAAAACACCTCAATAATTTAGAATGCCAAACTTGGGGAAGGCTGATAACTTCTAGTGCTGGCCAGGATACAAGGAACTGGTATTCTCATCCACAGTTAGTGAGACTATAAAGTAGTACAACTGTTATTTGTAAGCAATTTGGTAATTGTTATTTAAATGCAAAATGTATTTATTCTTTGACCCAGAAATCTCACTTGTGGGCATTTATCTGACTGAAATAATGCAGCAATTTATTACAGAATTGTTTTAGTAGCAATTTATCCTTGAACAAACAACAAACAAACAAAAACACTCCTGGAAACTTAATTGATGTGGGAATCAGTGGATAAAATGATGATACATTCATACTGTGGAAAAATACAAAGAATGAAGTAAATTTATGTGGGTTGACTTGGAAGAAATTGCCTACAATGTACCAAGTCAAAAAGTAAGTTCCAGAATAATATGATGAAATTCCTAAAATATATATGTATATACTCTTGCATAAGCAAAAGCAAGCTATGGAAAGATAAAATTGCCAGAGGAAAGGAACAGAGGACAATTTTGCTATACTTAAGAATTATTTTAATTTTTAAGAATATTTTAAAATTAATAACTTTAATATGTGGAAAAGAAAAGGAAGTCTAAGTGACACTTGTCTACCCATCACTTAGATATATCAAAGGTCAATGTTTAGACATTGGCTCTCGCTCTATTTTACAAAAGGAATAAAGTGTCGTAGACAAAGCTAACATCATTTCGTCCACACCCATTCCCACACTTCTTCCCACTCTCCTCAGAGGTAGCCCCTCTCTTAATGTGGGGGTGAGGCCTTTCAGCGCATGGTTTTATCATTTACCTGTGCACATGCGCACTCCTAAGCCTCCGAGATGCCCTCTGTGTGTTCAAGTTTACATCCGTGGTATCGTTCTCAGCATCGTCTGCTTGTCTCTTCTACTCAACATTCCCTTCCAGTACTACCCACGTTGATGGAGTTAATTCATTTTAGTTTTCTAAAAATGTTCTGTTTTATAACCTTACCACAATTTATTTATTCTGGTGTTGATGGGGACGACTGAGTTGTATAGAAGAGATCAAACTACTTTATAATAAGAGCAAAAATATTAGTATGAACATCGCCGTCTCTCCTGGTGTGCGGGCGTCAGAGTCGCGCTAGGTTGTTACGTAGCTAGAGGTGGAGTGGAAGACGCTCCATGGGCACTGAATGGCTCACGTGCTTTCGCTCCCCATCATTTTACTCCTCAACTGTTTCAGTGTTACAGATTCTTGTCTTGTTTATTTAGTAATCATTCTTAAATTTTTAACATACGTGTTTGATTCTAAAGAGCCATTAACGACAAAAGGCCTGACTTCCTCTTGAACAACAGAAGCATCTGAAAACACCTGGACACGAATTACAACCCTTCCTACCCTCCACGCTCTGGCTGGGAAATATCTCAGTTTCACCCTTTTAAGCCCTCTCATTCCAAATGCACCTTTCCTATTGGTTCTTTCATGTGTTCCTAGATTTACCCAGGTGTTCTCCAATGTCAGTTTGTCCCGCTTACCACAGCCCCCTCCTTCCATGATCAACTTACTTACTCCTCAAACTAGTTGTTTAAAAAATATTTACCTTTACATGTATTTTAATCTAATCCTTAAAAGACAGTTTAGATACTTTTAAAATTCAAGGACGACAGCTATTTTTCTCTCAGTAGCTTGACTAGACCCCCCCACCTGCCGTGTTCACCCTGTCCTGCTGTCATTGAGAAGATGGCTGTCAGCATGAATGACTTTTGTTGATAATCTGTCTTTCATCTATGGATGATTTTAACAAACTTCTTACCGGTTTTTATGTCTCATACTTCTACTATGATTTTTCCAGGTGCAAATCTATTTTTTATTTGTCCTGACTAGACCAGGTGTATTTTCTTTAATCTGAGGGTTTCTGTCTTATATATAAGTTCTGAAAAATGTATCAGTCATCATCTCTCTTATTTAATCATTCATTCATGTACCTCTTATTTATACCAGTCTGAACTCATAGATATTTATTTTATACTGTGGGTTATAATCGAATACTATTTTATTTATTTTGTTGCTGAAATTCTTTGGCCATTTGACTCTGTGCCCCTTGGACACATGCCATCATTGGTGGTTTTTTTTGCTTTGGTTCTTCTTAAGCACTTTCTTACTTTCCGACACTGTAAGACGCTCCAGGCTTATCTTGTATATTGTCTGTTTCAGTTCTATAATCAGTCATTTCTCCAAGGACCTGTTCCTTTCACTGGAGAATGGTATTAGAAACCAAGATCTGGGTACTAGGTGTGCTTATTGCTGTGAAGTGTTGTTACTTCTAGGACACCTCCGTTGACAGAGCAAGGAAATACATATGGACAAATCTGCATGCATATATACATGCACACAAATCCATCTACAATCCATCTATGTTTATATCAGCCTAAACGTGAGTTTCTAACCTGTTACCACATGGATCACTCCAGTCTTTCTCCCTTGCTTGTTGGGCATGTCCCCCTCCAACAGTGAGAAACCTGGCTCCCACCTCTGGCATCCGTTTACTTGACTGTCCATTTCCAATGCATATGTATGTTGGTTTCAGTTTATAAGCTTTTACTGAAGAAAGCTGAAGCCAAGTATTCATTCCTAAGTGCCATTATGGACCACCCATAGCAACAACAATAAGCAATGATATACTATTAATTAGTGCTATTTGGAGAGTATTAAGAACATTTAAATAATCATCAAATATTTGTCTTGCCTGCAAGTGTGATTCTACAAATGTTTGTAAAGAGTCGTCCATGTTGACAGGTACTGACGCAGCTGTGAGTGGAGTGAAGGTACCCTTCAAAAAAAACAACACATGTCGTAGGTGTTCAATGCATGCCCACCATGTGTCAAGGACTGTTCTCAGTCCTGGGGAAACAAAGATCCATTTTAAGAGTAGACAGACTGGAAGCAGGCAGGCAGAGAACCGGAGAGAGACACATAGTCAGAGCCTGACGAGTGTTAAGATACTTGTCTAAGCAAAGGGAAGGGAGATGGTGCGTTTCACCGGGGAGGAGAGAGAAGGCTTACAGAGTGATACCTGGTCTGGGCCTTGAATGCAAGCACAAACTCAACAGCAGACAGAGGCAGAGGGTCCTGGGACAAGGGAACAGCACACATGAAGGCCAAAAGGCGCAAAAGTGCACACCGTTCTCCAAAAATCTTTTCTCCTCCTTACCTTCCTTCTCCTAATAACATCCTATCGCCACTCAGTGACAGTATTTCCTGGTAAGCCATAAATGGAAGTGATTAATGGAAGTGTACGCTTTGCAAACACAGTCACATTCACAACACCTGCACTACCTCCAGTGTGGGACAAGCAGTGCACAGTGAGTTGCTAAGAGCATCCTCGGAGAATTCGCCTTGTAAAACAACAGACATGGAGATAATGTCTGAGGAAGCAATGCAATAATTAGGTTTTGTGATCTCTTGGGTCTAATGCAACAAACCACTTCATTTTCCACTTGAGATGAGCCCGATAACCAAACCATATTTTTTAAATGTCATAATATTTATCACATCCTTTCTAAGTCTATGACCCTCACCACTAGATAATCTTTTCTAAGTTATATGAAATCAGAGAATTCTTTCCTTTTTCTGTGTTAAAAATAGCCATCACTAAACTTTTGTCTGTTTGGGTCTATTATATGAGGGATGCCTAGAAAAAATTCAGCCATAAATGCCTTTATTTTTCATATTATGTGGCTGGATACTTTCCAGACAGCCCTCATACTTAATAAATTGGTTTATCCTATTTTTACAGAAGTAACCTTCATCCCTCTATAATGACATTAAACATGCATGTTCCTTCTCTTCATGGTTACCATCACCACAAATAGTTTGCTATTATATCACCCAAGTGCCCATTAGGATTCTAAACCCAGAGCCATACACTGTAAATTCTTTACAACACAAGCAACCATAATCAAAAATTATTTTGTTGAAAATATCACATCAGTAATTTCCACTCCAAAATATTAAGTTTAAACCTAAAAAACACAATAGCATGGGATCTAAAGGTTTTAAATAATAATATTCTAGTACCAAATGTCATCTGTTGAATTAAAATAAAGAAAACAAACTCTAAGCACATAGGGAAGGAATGAAGAATGCAAAAAATTCCTTTATGAACAAGAGGTGGAGAAACTGACAAATATTCCATGTATCCATCTATATATATATCCTAGATAAAAATACAGAACTGGCTGGGGAGATTCTGGGAGTTAATAAATGTTTTTACTTGTATGAAGGACTGGATTTGGTTGGGGGGACCTGCTGTGCTGACATTTACTAAAAAACTAGAACATTATAAGGTCCAAAATCAGGAAATGGATAGGTAGATTGTGGCACATATGATGGAATTATTACAACTGTTTTTACCAACAATTTTTAATGATATTGGGAAATGTTTATAATTTTAGAGGAAAAATGCTTAAAATATTTAAGCAATTTTTAATTTAAAAGGAAACAGGAAAAAAGATTTGGCCTAGTAGATATCAACACTAATTATAAGGCTGGAGTCTTTAAAATAACACCGGATTTATGCAAAAATCTACAAATATTTATGAAAACAATTGCTGAAAAGTTTTAGCTCTTACTATGGGCCCTATACTGATCAAAGTAACAGGTAATTATTAACTCACTTAATTCTCACAACACAATCTGAATTACATACCAGTGCTGTCTGCATGGAGAGGTAAGTGTCTTGCCTCCCCGAAACTGAATAAATAACTTAGAAACAGACCTAAGAATATATGCTACCTGGGTGTGTGACAGAGGTGGCATTGGAAGCTAATGACAAAGACTGGACTATCCAATAATTGGTGTTGGACACATGGCTCTCCCTATGCGAAACAAAATGAAATCAGTTCCTGACCTCATACCCTATAAGTAAACACATTCTAAAGAAACACTAGAAGTTATTAGAATAACATACTCAAGAATATATTGATGACGATGTTGGTCACGTCCAGGCAGGAAACAGGCAGTCACTCAGAAGTGATCACTGAAGAGGGTTTAATGGTCGGACTATTTATAAAGTCGTGGAGACAATGGAGGGAAACGCGTGTAGGATGACAAAGCATTCTGGGGCTGGCAACAGCAAACCGTGTTAAATCCTTACGCTTGAAGGGGAACGGGAAGGGAGTGGCTAAGGGAAGCCCCGAGCTGCAGAGGGGCCCCTCAAAGGACAGTGGAGGCCAACCTTGTGGCTTCCCTGGGCCACACTGGAACAAGAATTGTCTTGGGCCCCACATAAAATACACTCACACTAACAATAGCTGATGAGCTTAAAAAAAAAAAGATTGCAAAAAAAGGTGTCATAATGTTTTAAGCATTTGTGTTGGGTCTCATTCAAAGCCATTCTGGGCTGCAGGCTGGATGAGCCTTAGACAGAGGAATGATGTCACTGCTAAATGGTCACACAACAAGAAATAAGACAGAAGACAAACACCTCAGCTTTCCCTATTTCCTGCCGCTTGATCTGCTGCAGGTGCCTCCCATCGGCCAAACCCAATGGGCAGCTAGAGGCCGGGGGGGACCCAGAGGGGCCCATCTGTGGAGGTCAGCTTCTCAGAGCAGAGTGAGGAAGGGTCCAGGGTGGACCGAAAAGGCAAACAGTGAACTCAACACAACGACTGTCAAGAGAGGGCTTTTTGGGATCAGACGGAAGAGCACAACTCTTAGAGGAAAAGACTGATAAATTTGACGAGTGTCAAATTGAAAACATCGATTCTAATCTAATTTAAAAGGCAAATGTCAAACTCGAAGAAAATGTTTGACACATAAAGACATAAAATTCATATCCATAACGTATCTGTGTGCGTGTGTGTAGTATACATAAATACATACCAAATGCTGGCAGGCATGTGAAGAAAAGGCCTCTCACAACCTGCGGGTGAACTAGTACAACCATCCATTACAGGGATAGTAATTTGGCAATATCAAGTGAAATCAAAATTGTGCACACCTTATGACCCCCCAATTTTTCCCCTAAATGTGTTGTCCAGGGAAATTCTTGCAAATGTGCTCCAGGAAGTCATATGTTAAGAATATCCATTGTAGTGTTTTTCAAAACAAAAGGAAAAAATGGAAAAGAACTAAGTGTTAAATGAGGGAACAAATAAATTGTGGTCTAGTCATGTAACGAAATATTATCTAGCAGTTAAAATTCATGAGCAAATACATTCACTTTGGACAATAATGATAGATTAAAAACCAGGATGAGTGAAAAATACTTGAGTTGATGAGAGCTTTAAATGGTAGCATTTATACAAAAATTTAAAAACACAACTGTGATACAAGGCAAATGTGTATATAACAAAAATCTAAAATGTTGACTTGAAGGAGGTGTGTCACATTTTGAAAGTGGTTGGCTCTGGATAGGAATATGGATCTGAGGAGGGAGAATTTAAGCATTAAACTTCACTTGTATTTACAACATTCTGTTTATAGTGTGCAGAAACCCACAAAAAAGAATTCAAGCCATACTAAAAGTTAACAGGCAGGGACTCGTGAGGGTGGCACTTTGGAACACATTTTTCTAAATCTACATCTTTCAAATTTTCCAAAATGACCAGGCATGACTTTTATAATAGTCCCCCCGCCACTCCCCTCCCCTCCCCCCGGTTTTTAAAAACCGTACGTGATACAGGGGCCATCATGGCCGCCTCCACTTCGATAGAAAAACTGGGTAGCCATCAGTGGGGACTGTGAGGAATGCCCTGTCATCGCTCCTGGATGCTGTCCTCTCGTCGAGTGAAAGGCCCCATGCGCTGGAGGAGAGAAGACAGTTCCAGATGCTCTGACGTCAGCAATGCCCACGATTCTCCCCTCGTTTCGCACTCAGCACACTGAGAAAAGAGCACCCAAAAGACGTGGTTCTCCTTAGAATTTCCTAGGGTCACATCCAGGTTAATGAAATATATGGGTGAATCACCGGTGACTGTGTATATATTTAATGCGCGAGGGCTGATGTTAGGCATGTTCAAAAATGAAGCTTTTTGGTACTCTTCCTAAATGTATTATGCTCTAATTTTTTTTCTCCTCTCAAAATCCTCTCACGCTCCCATGGTTGGATCTCCGTTTGCTTGTGCCTTCTTTCTCATTCATCATTTAAAACCTGATCAAGCCCAAAAACTGCACGTCACAGGAGGAAGGAACTTGAGGAAGAAGCCTGTGGGTTTGAGCACAGGCTCTGCTTCTGATTATTTGCATGACTTCCAGCCAACGACGAGCCTCCGGGTAACTCTCAATTGGAGGGTGTGTCCCTGGGACCTCAGAGGAATGGCCCCCCACCCCCCAGGATTAGCAGATCGCAGGTTGTCCATGTGGTTTGTAAACTAAACTGTCCAGGTGAGGGGTTCCCAGCTGTCTCGGACGAAGTGGGCATCTCTAGGACCACCAACGTGGGAGGGGAGAGGAGGGGTCTGGCCATGTCCTTGAAACACTTGGAGTGAGGTGTCCCTAATTCTCAGTGAATTACCAATCAAGCCTGGAGCATGCGCACGGGACATGCTGCTCTCCGATGACCTGTAACCACGTACGTTCTGGGGAGGAAGAGAGCAGGTCAATGGCATTGACACTCATTTTTATAGCATTACATTCTTCTAATCTTGGACTTCCTGCCCCACATGCATGCATTCAATTGCCTCGTGCCTCACTCCAAACCACATGCAATGGGTGGTGGTAACAGTCCGTCCTTCATTCAGTTTCAGAAAGCACTTTATTACGCTCCAGGCACTGTTGGAGGCCCGGATGAGAAGTCTTGACTTTGTGGAAGGAAACAGGCAATAAACCAGACCAATCAGGAAATGACACAGACCATTAGAAAGTGATGTTTGCAATGGAGAGTAATAAGGCCAGGGCTAGGGAGCAAAGGGCTGGGCTGCGCCTTTAAACGGGACGGCTGGAGGCCCGGAGGAGGTGCCACACAGACCCCCAGCTACGGGGAGTCTGTGTGTTGTCTGTCGCTGCCGTAACCAGTTACCCCAAGCCTGGGCAAACGTACTATCTCACAGCTTCTGTGGGTTAGAAGCCTGGGTGGGCTTTGGCTCTGCTCCAGATCTCACAGGGCCGAAATCCAGGCATACGTGGGCCTGGACTCTTCTCACCCGTAGGCCCTGGAGGAGAATGCCCTTCCCAGCTCACTCGGGTCTCCGGCAGAATCAGCTCCTTGCAGTCGTAGGACTGAAGTCCGCATCTCCTTGCTGGCATCACAGGGATTTCTCCTAATAAGATCCGTGTGCACATTCAATCCCATCTTGGTATCTGCCTCTTGGGGGACCTGGACTAACAGAAGTGGTATGACCAGGGGTCCAAGGCAATGGGCAGACAGAAAGACGGGCACTGGGGCCTGGCTCTGCCACCGCCCCGGAGCAGGTGAGAGGACACCGCCTCTGCTGGGTGGTAGGTGGGACACTCACACAAGGCAGCACCTTCCTTGATGAAAACGTCACCTGTGACGACCTGGCACCATGTCCTCGTGGGCATGGGAAGGCTGTGGCAGGTGCGACTGACAGGCGTTTGTGAAGTGCTGGGGAAGCAGAGCCTATAAAGACATCAGAGCTGGTCCTTCTGCTCAGTTGTAGTGGCACCCTGCGTAAGGACAGTAACAAAACAAGGCGTCAACAGTGTGACAGTCGTGGGGCCCAGTCAGTAGCTTACAAAGAGGCTTTTCTTTCCTCTAGTGGCAGGGCGGCCACAGTGGAGGGCAAGCTGCAGACCCCACTGTTCGAGTTGTACGGATGTCTGGAAGCTCAGCCAAGGCAGCTCCGCTATGCAGAGGTCAGGGGACCCCGGAATGTGGGACGGGGACACCTTCCTGGATGCCCCTGAGGACGCTGACCTTCCCAACTCCTTTCCCCAGAACCTGGGGCCTTGCAGAGGTAGCCTCCTCTTTCCTAACAAAAGTTAGCACGTCCCTTCTGCAGGAAGGGGCTGCAACAGCCTCCGCCCCGCCAGGCAGCAGTGGCTCAGACCTGCCGTGCCAACTTCCGTCCTGCTCCCTCGGGGCAGGCCGGCGTCCCAGGCCACTTCTCTCAGCCTCCCCCGCTCACTGCCCCTTCTCCCTCCCAGGAGGTCCCCCTCATAACAGCCTTGTGCACCTGCCCACGGCTCGGCGCCCGCTTCCTGGAGGATGCAGGTGCACAGAGGTGGTCGAGGAAGCCTTAGGGAGGTGGTGATGCTCCAGCAAAGACACGCAGGAGGTGCAGAGAGTGGGGCCACGAGGGAATTTGGGGGAAGAACATTCCAGGTGCAGGAATAGCAGTTGCAAAAGCCTTGGGAGGAGCTACACTCAGGGACAGCAAGGACAGTGTTGCTGGGGAGAAAGAGGCAGGGACAGGGGGGCAGGGAAGGGGCGCCTTTAACTCTGAGTGAGAAGGAGAGAAACGGCAGGATTTTGAGCGACGAAACAGCATGATCGAACTTAGGTTTTACAAGGATCCTTCCTGCAGCTTCTGGAGCGTTACCCTGGGGGCGGGGGAAAGGCAGGAGCAGAGTCTCAGGTTGGGATGATGGAACTGGCCTCGCGTGGACATGGTGGGCGTGACCAGAGACTGAGCATATCCCCAAGGGAGAGACCACTGACATGAGGGCCGAGAGAGGAAACGTGGGAACCAGAACCGAGACGCCGCTGAGAGCCAAGAGGGGAAGTGCGAGCCGGCTCGGGAGGAGATCGGCAGTGCGGGGCGCATCTATCCACCAGGTACGTGGACAGGCCAGAGGCAGCGGGTGTCTGAGTCTGGTGTCCGGGGAGAGGCTGAGCTGGAGCCACCCATTTGGGAGCTGTCAGCGGTCAGATGGCATGTACAGCCGTGAAATGGGTGAGCTCCCCAGGGAGCGAGCGTGGATAGCAAAAATGTGTGGTTGATAAAATCGTATGTAAGCACGTGAGCTCCCATCCCTCCTACCCGAATACTGATGTTTCAAAAACCTCCAGAACGTCTGTATGTTTTTTTTCTGTTTGAATTTCTGAGGTGCAAATTCTAAACCTGTTCCACTGTACATCTCTGCCTAAGAACCAGGAAAATCATCTCCCACCTCCAGCTGTCCTGCTCGATTATCAAAATTAAGAACCAAAGATGTTTGTGACTAAAACAATGACATTTTAAACACAATTATTCTACCTGCCGAACTGCAACCAAAGTTTAGGACCAGAGTTCATTTCTCTATATACCTGCATTACACTCATCAGTATTTTCCATTTTCTTCTATCTTCTCTGCGTTAAGACTAAAACACAATCTGTTTTCTTTAGTCTGTATATTTAACCATTATGTTAACCAGTTTGGATCAAATAGTCTTGGCTGAGTTCTTGCAGGGCCATTTCCCATACAGACTTCACAGAACAACGCAAAGGAAACTTTCTTATTTGCATTACCAGAGAAAAGATTTCCCCGGACAGTACACCCCACCCGTACTGCGGGGGGCCTCGAGGGAGCGGGGCTAAGGGAGCACATCAGAATGTCACCCTGCTGAGCTTTCCTTAGTTCCTTCAAACCACAGCCGATGACAGCTCAGTGTAAGACCTTTAAAGGCCATGAATGTTTAGGGCCACAAGAAATCATTTGTGACCATTTACTATCCCTTATTTTGTCAATTATATCAAAGACAGATCTGTTTTCAAGTATTTGCAGTTCTTGCTGGTTTGTCGTCTTCCCCCCTGTATCAGGTCCCTAGGGCTGGGACAACATACTGCCACAAGCTTGGTGGCTTAAAACAGCAGGGATTTATCTTCTCCCAGTTCCGGAGGTCAGAAGTCTGAAGTCAAGGTGTGCACAGGGCCACGGTCCCTCCGAAGGTTCTGGGCAAGAATTCCTCCTCTCCTCTTCCAGCACCCAGTGTCTCCTGGTCTGTGGCAGGATAACGTCACTCTCTTGTTTTGTCCTCACGTAGCACTTTACGTTGCCAAGTCCAGCCATCAATAGAGCAGAGCAGTGTCCCCTTCCGTGGTGTGTGTGTGGGTGGGCTGGGAGAGTGGAGGGAGTGAATGTTTACTGAACAACACTCTCATTTACGTAACGTCAGTGGAAATGAGAAACAGCTTTTGCTAAATGGACTGGGAATGACGGTGAGATGCACTGGTCCTACCTGCACACAGTACACCAGGCTTTGCTTCGCTGTATGAGGGGGGACCCAAAAAAAACGGAATTTATTTATAAAAAATTGTGTATTTATTCTTACATGTTTAAACTTCAATCACCTTCAAAGTACTCGCCATTTGATGCAACACAACTATTGAGTTGCTTTTTCCACTGCTCAAAACAGTTTTTGAACTCAGTTTTGATGCCTTTTAGTGCTTCTGCTGTTTTTTGTTTCACCTCTTCCACATTGGCAAAATGTTTCCCTTTGAGAACTTTTTTCATCTGGGGAAACAAAAAGTCACTTGAGGTGAGATGGGGTGACTAGGGAGGGTGGGGCACAGGGGTCGTGCTGTTTTTTGGTCAAAAACTGCTGAACACAGAACGGTATAGGCAGGTGCTTTGTCAATGTGCAAGAACCAGTCAACTGTTTGCCACAACTCAAGATACTTCTTCCACAAATCATGACACAACCGTCTCAGACC
Organism: Lyroderma lyra; assembly: GCA_004026885.1. NCBI lineage: Eukaryota > Metazoa > Chordata > Mammalia > Chiroptera > Megadermatidae > Lyroderma > Lyroderma lyra. Next base: position 77,181 of record PVJL010001435.1, read on the forward strand.
TTCCAGATAAAAACTTTGGTTGAGCATTTGGCCCAGAGGAACACATTCTGAGTGGACAATTCCTCTCACATCAAAGAAACAGATGATCATTGTTTTCTAGTTTTGGGGGGGTTTTTCCTCTCATGTATTTGCTGCGTCCTGGGAAACTGCACACTCCAGCCCCACGGAGTGTGATGCCTGAGTCCGTGCATTAGCTGAGCCTTTCACGGGCCCTTCCTGGGTTCTGTCAGGTGAGTGCTCCTAGAGCTATGGTGTGTGGGGGCCACTATCTCTTCAAACATTTTCCTCGGCCCTCTACTTCCTTCTGTCCCCGTCTGTGACTCCAATTACATGGTAACAGGCCACTCTGAGTTGCTGCACAGCTTGAAAATGCTCTGGTCATTTATTTTATTTTATTTTATTTTTTGAGTCTTTTAAAATTGCTTGATACTTTCTGTCGCTGTGTCTTTAAGTTCACCAATTTTCTTTTTTTCCCCTTATATGTCTTATTTTCTTTCTATCCCATCTAATGCACTTTTAAAAAATCTCCTACATGTATTGTTTAATTCCAAGGACTTTAATTTGTATGTTTTGTCTTGGGAACAGAGGGCTTACTTACCTTGTGTGAAAGAAGAAAATATTCAGGGATCTTAAATTCACATATCCACATTTGCCACCTCATTTTTGTTTCCCTTCTGATGAGACTAACATACTAATCTGGTAGGGAAAACTGTTTTTTGTCCCACCCTCCCTACTCACCCGATCTCACTCCAAGTGACTTTTTTGTTTCCCCAGATGAAAAAAGTCAACTTTCTTATCAAAAAACTTTATGCATTTAAATTTTGTAATTTTCAGTATGTTACAGAAATAGAAAATTCTCCTATGAGTTTTGAAGAAATGTTTTATAGACATAGGGAAAAAAACCATAAAATAACTTTGTTAATTTACATGCATGAATCAACTGAAGATTATAATCAGATTTTATTGATAAAGTAAATTAAGCTGAGAAAAACCGAGTACTTTCACTTACCATATATTTATGTCATTAAAATATTATATGAAATACAATAGCACGTCCTATCTTTTCTGCCTTTCCAGGCAAAACAGAAAGGAAATTATGTTGTCTTGTACATAAGGTAGAAAATTACTGGTTGTAACACTTGTGCTTATTTGTATTCCTCTCTTATTTTCCACATTTTATAGAACTCAAGAATACTAATTAAAGTCAGTATACACTTTAGGGAACTAAACAAAGAAAGAGGTCCTTCAATGTAAATATTTGACCTAAAATAATGCGAACAAGCTAGAACATGACAGCACATGGGTAAGCCTATATATACAATGAAGAAAGGAAACTAAGCCAGCAAGCCATGACGACTGTGGGATATTTAAAAATACACAAAAATATGAATAATGAACATAAAACCCTAAAACATTTAAATTTTTTTAAAAATAATTTTTAGTGATAGCTGTATGATTTGTAATGTTCTCTCTAATGCAGACACAACCACTATTAATGCAGATGATGATACATTTTTAAAAATCTCAAAGTAATTACCCTCAATAAATGTTCTTGCTTCATGTTTTCATACTGTATAGCACTAATATAGAGCAGTGGCATTTACTATAACAGAAGAAGCTACTTCTACGTGTGTTACAACATAGATGGTTATTATTAAGTTCCAAGAAGTATAGATAGAAACATCTCTGTGACAGGTAAATGTTTACTTGGGATTTTTAAATTAGTCTAAGAACTAAACTATCTAAATTTGTCAAGACTACTATGGGCTGCATGGAAGATGACTTATCATACTGCAGATAATTTGTACTATAAATATTTGCATTCAATCTATTAACAACTTTTCCAACCCTTGAAATAACTATAAAAGGAATAACCCTTGAAATAACTATATAACCCTTGAAAAAACTAGTTCTATAATTGGACATCATTTCTTATACAGAGAAAACAGAGGTAAAATTAATGCTTCTCATCACATATAGGATAACTTAAAAGTGTTTTTAGAAAGTGAGATGAAAAATTCACTGTAATGAGAAATAAAGGTAATTATTGAGAGCATCAACCTAATAAAAAAATTTTTTTTAAATTACTAAAATACAAACCTATGGTGATATGGAACAGTAAGTGAAAAAACACAAATCACAAGGCATACATAGCTATGAATCCAGCAGAGGTCAAAAAAGCAATTAAATAACATGCAAAAACAATTTTACTCCAATAATTCTGCAAATTCAAATAAAATTTATACATTTCTAGAAAAATGTCACTTATCTACATAAATTGAAGAAGAAATAGAAAAATCCAAAAATACACGTAACATTTAAAGAAACTGAATTAACACTTAAAATTCCCTTACAAAGAAAGCACCAGGTTCAGATGCTTTTATGGATAAGCACCACCATACATTCAAGAAAATGATTATTTCAATTGTTTGCAAGGTTTTCTAAAACACAGAAAAAAAGAGAATACTCTCTTTTGGTGGAGTGGTGTGGTACTGTTCCACATTTATCCCTTTCTCCCTAGAATATGATAATACATCCCTACTGTATTCACATGGCTTCCACATTGACTATGAACTTGGCTGTGTGACACTCATTCCCAGGGAGTGGCTGCTCTTCAGCTTGGGTCCTGGAATGAGAAGACATGTGGAACTCAGCTGAGCACAGCCTTGCCCAGCTTCGCTGAAGCTGATCTGCAGACCCATGAGCAGGAAATAAATATTTGATACCTAAGCCATTCCAATTTGGGGATTATTCACAACCAAAGCATTAACTGACTAATCCACTTTCCAACTTATACTGTGGAAGAGTGTAATCTTGGACACAAATATGGACAGGATAGTAGCATAACAAATATATAGTAAAATTTCATTCATGAATATAGCTACAAAAATCCTAAATAAAATAATAGCAAACCTAGTGATGTTTAAAAAAGATTGTACATCATAATCAAACTGGGTTTATCCCAGGAATTCAAGGATGGCTTAACATTAGAAAAATCTATAATTGTCATTCACACACCAGATTAAAGGAGAAAAACCACACGAAATCTCATATATTCACTCATATTAAAAAAAGCAAGTCCTTAGTAAAACAGAAGTAGAATGTAAACATTGCTGTCCACAGTACAGCACTGAAAGCATTCTCTTTAAAAATTATGAAAGACAACCATATTTAAATATCTAACTACTACACTGTACACTCAAAGCTAATATAAAATAATACTGAATGCCAACTATAACTGAAAAATAAAATAAATAAAAATACTCCTCAAAGTTTAAGAAAAATTACACATTAGACAACCATATTTAATATCACCATTTCTATTCAACGGTATACTCAAGGTACAGTAAAACAGAAAAAGTAAAAGATTGTACAAGAAAAAGAAGGCTGTCCATATTAATAGATAATAGGATTGTTTCCACAGGAAACTCAAATAGAACCTATAGATAAGTTAATAGAACAAACAGTTCCCAGTCCAGCCTGCAGGGAGCTTGGAAGTCATCTCTACTCTAACAAGGAGGACACTGAACAAACATAGTTTCTGTTTAATCAGGGTTTTAATAAGTGCTTCACATTATACATATTTCTTATTCATTCTTTTTTTTTTTTTTTTTTTTTTTTTTTTTTTTTTTTTTTTTTTTTTTTTTTTTTTTTTTTTTTTTTTTTTTTTTTTTTTTTTTTTTTTTTTTTTTTTTTTAGCAAGTTGATCCAGATTCTGTGCTAGGGCTCATCCTTAATCAGGACAATAATCCTCTAATTTGTATTATTATTTTATCCTTACTTCATTTCTTGTTGCTGTTTTGTTTTTGGTGGTATGAGTCATACAGTGTCTGAGACAGAGGACATACTTAATAAATGTAGCTGGTAACATAACCATATGTCCTTAGGGGGAGGTACTGCCCTGGGCAACATAATTGTAAATTGTGAATCCAGGGTTGGACTCAGGTCTGATTTCGAAATCTAGGTCTTCTTCCTGTGTATTTCCTTTGTAAATCCTTGCGTTCAAGAGAAGCAGCGTCCTCAGAGCGCCCCTCATTACTTAAGTTGAACTTGCAGATTCCTGATCATGCCACGTAGTATGCTGTGAAGTGGCAGGGAAAATGGCAGCAGGATAGAAAATGTCAGCGAACGTTTATGTCAGGAGGGCAAGTGCTGCTGTGGGGATGTTTCCTTCGTTTTCATGTCTGTGTACGTGAGTATGACAATATAAACTATAACTCCTACTGGGGATGGCACTAAAACACGTGAAAGCCTCTGAGATAAAGAAATCATTTTGGACTTTCAACAAGAGTAAGGAAGTGAAACCGAAGGGGAAAAGATGGGCGTCTATGCAGTTGTCCCACCAATAATTCAAAATGTGTAGTCTCCCCGACTGATTCCACGAAGTCCCCTAACGTCCCCAGGCTCGCTGAATGCCACCACCAACCCACTCATCCAGCTTGCACTCTGTTGTTCTCCATTAGCCCGGCTGCTCCGCCACTTTCCTGGGCACCAGCGTCATCTTCACGTAAAGCCTGTCAGAACAGGCCTCTCGGCCCCCGGACTTTTATTGCCTTGTTAACCGTTCAAAACCCCTCCACCTCTCCAGAAGCGTGAACTTTCGAAAGGGCACGTTTGATAGTGTTGCTCCTGAGTACAAGCTTTAGTGGCTTTCCTTGTGTTCCAACAGGGTTCAAACTCCTTTGTGTAAGGGACGAACTTTATCTCTGAAGCCCTGTCCCCACCTCCATAGTCACGTCTCCTTCACTCCCTACCCAACAGCCACCCACTGCAGCGGAACTGCTTGCATGTTCCCTGTCACACCAGACACGCTGTCACCGTGACGACCTGCCACCCGCAAGTCTCCGGTCGCAAACCAGACTGGCTTAGGGTACTCAGCACTTCCTTCTTCCATGTCATGTGAAGATGCTGAGTTACATTTTCCTGTTTATTTATCCCGTCCTCAACTCTAACCTGCAAGCTCCTTGAGGTCAGGGAGTCTCGTTCATCCTATCTCCCCAACACCTGGCCCAGTTCCTGACGTGCAGTCGTGTTCACGGGCAAGTGAATTCAAGATAAATGATAAAGCCTTAATTCAGAAATACTTTAGATTAGGTCCTACATCACTAGTTATTTAAAACGTATCTCTCGTTACACAGCTTCTCTGAATAGTCCCCCTTCAGGGATAACAGCAGTTCTACACCATTCTCCCAGGTATATAAATAAACAATGGAATTACGCAGCGGGGGCTTGTTCCATCTTTTCCAGAACCCTACCAATCCTATCAGTGGTTGGAGGACTTTCTCCATGGTAACATTCCCTTGAATGCAAAAGCTCCGGGCACGCTGAAAACAATCACTCAGGGACGCTATTCCTGCCAAACCCGAATCTTGATTAGCTGGAAACTTGGATCACAAAGAGTGCCCACAGACCAGGTGACACTCTCTGTTCCATTTATTGAAAGGAAGACACAAGCTGTGACCTATGGATCGCTGCATTGTAATTACTGCCATAAAAGATTGGTACACAATACCTTCTCTAAACAAGAAACTAAATATGATAAATATGCTCTTTATTTTTGGATAATAAAACAACGGGCACGCCAAACCCTGCTCAAAAACGCAGCGCCTCCAACTTGCAGAAGAGCTTACAATGTACAAGGGTAAACACTGGCTAAGTCTCTAACACTCTGAAACACTCAGAATAACTAAGACATGCGAACACTGATAGGAGCACAGAGATGAAAGAGATGAAATGTCAGCAGAAAGCTATTGCTACAGCATTAAAAAAATGAAAGGACCGTGGTTTGAGGCACAGTGGAGTTTAACCAGTAATGAAGGTCATTACAAAACACTGATCCACTTAAATATCTGACTTCAGATATATTCAGTTTAGATTCTCTGTTTTGGAGAAACTGGGGAGCAAACGTTACGATGAAATAGTAAATAGTGGGATTATTCTGTGTATAATTTATAAAATCCTTAATAATATTCTGGAAATGGTTGGAAGGAATCATCATTTTGAAGCTCTATGAAATGTATTACTTCTTGGGGGAAGAAAGTCATTTCAATGTTTTTTGTTTTTTGTTTTTTGTCAACTTGAGAAACTCTGAAAATGAAATAAATTGAAGCAATGCATTCATTTAGCAAATATTTACTGAGCACCTACTATGTGTCAGGAATATTTTAGGCTCTGGAGACATACAGTGATCAAAACAAAGTTCTCAACCCTTGTTAAAGCTTGTATACTCTGAGGGGAGAGGCAAGACAGACAAAAATCCTAAGAAATGAAAGTAAACAATACCATATAAGTTAGAAGGTGATACGGTGGCTAAAAACAAAACAAAAACAAAAACGAAAGAGCAGAGCTGGATAAGCAGCTGATTATGTTAAATAAACTGGGCGAGTAGGTGACACAAAACAAAAGTTAAGCCAAGAATGGTTGGGGCTGGCAGTGGGTGTACAGCTGTCTGGACAGGCTCCTCTGCACCGAACAGCCAGTGAGAGGACGGGGAGGAGGCCAGAAAGACCAGCATGGTCCTCAGTTGAGTGCTTAAGTGAATGCAATGAAATCTTAATGGCTCATTAGAGGAGGGATTTATTTTTTCTTACAGAGGCCAATGGGAGAAGCAGTGACTCTTCTTCATTCAGAAGCCCAGGCTGATGCGGCTCTGTCATCTTCAATGTGTGACTTTCAAGGTCACCCTGGACACAAATACCCACCATGTGCTATGAGAGGATATGAAAAACTTCATGAGGTTTTTATAGGCCAGGGTTAGGGTGACTCACTTCCCATTTGCCTGGGAGTGATGTGTTTCCCAGTTGTGGGACTTTCAGTGTAAGAAATGGGATGGCGGGTGACACCAGGCGGGCCTAGAAGAGCATGTGCCATGGCTAGAAGCCCGCTGTACGGCCGTCGTAATGCCCAGGGACTTGGGAGGTGTAAGCTAGCTGAGTGACAGAAGACAGGGAAGGAGTCAGACAAGAACAGGGGACAGATCACAGGTGACAGACCCTTGGAAGGATGGAGTGTGATGCTGAATGAGATGACAAGGATTAGGTTTTAAGAAGAGGAGTAATACTTCAGTTATTGAACTTCTTAATTTAATGAAACATGTATTTCTTAAATCTCAGGCCCTCTTGAGAGCATCTGCAAATACACAGGCAATTTAACCCTCCCAGCAACTTTACAAGATAAGCACTCCTACTACTCCCATTTTACAGGACAGGAAACTGAGGCACAAAGAGATTTGGTAACTTGCCCAAAGTCATCGAGCTGGCATTCAAATCCAGGCAGGCTAGCTAAAGCCCCCATGCTTTTGACCACTCTGACATTCCTTCCAGGGTTCTGCAGAATTGTCAAGAGAAAAGCCATGGAGAGGGTTGGTCCACTACTGGCCCTCGCACATGCAGGAGCAGCCTCTCCCCCGCCTGCAGTTGCACAGTGGTCTTATCACTCTGATTGGACTTGACCTCCCCACAGACACCTCTCCTCCGGAGTAAGAATGGACTAAAGCAGCAACCACAGTGTGTGTCTTCGTGGTTGGGGGAAAAAACAGGGATAGAAAAGGAAAGGGTTATGTTAAAAATAATTTCAAAGACGCCTGCCCCCCATAGACTCCCCAATATCACCTTTACTTTCCTTCTCCTTATTTCATAATGTCCAATTAAACTGTCTTGCCTAACAGCATGTAACATTTGCTCAAAATCAGTATAAACATTGCTTTATGATCATTGACTTAAATATAACTTCATAATTTAAAGTCATGCTTTTGTGAATATTTTCAATAATGGGATCTAAATGTTGGGAAATCCTCCATCTGCTCACATAGCCTCAGCACGAGCTTGTAAACAATGTGAATATGTTTTGGGCCAAGTTCCTTCATAAACTGAGTAAATATTAATTATCTCTCATAATCAACAAGTGCTAAAGATATCAGAAGATAAATATGATCTATTGTTCATTTTTAAATTAATCTTTAAAAAATGAGATGCTGTGGGAAAAAATCATGCTGAAGCCATGGCTAAACACCAGAAGACAGAAAAAGCAATTTTTTAAAACAAAGATGATTAGGACAAATCAGTCATTAAACCCAAAATGAACAATAAAGGAAAAAATATACTAATTTGGAGATGAGGGAGGGAAGGAAAGCTGGCTATAAAACAATTAACAAGGCAGATTATATCCCATCGGCTCTCCATCAGCTAAGTTTATGTTTTAGACTTGACCTCTACCAAAAAAAAAAGGCCATTTAGCAATTTTTATCACTGGATAAGACAAGATGTATTTCTATAGAGTGAACAATTTGTGTTCATTGCTCATATATTTTTTCTTCTTAAAAACATGGAAATTTACCACTTGTAGGCTTGAATATTAATGACTGTTTCTAGTAAGTGTCCAGAATTGCTAAAGCTTCCTTCTGAGGCCTGAACTGAGTCTTTAATTACTTGCATGCGTTGGCAGCACTGCACGAAACAATTAGCGTGCTTCCATTTCATTCACACATTAAGAAGAGAATACCTATCCAAGCCTGGTAATGGTTGTGACCTCGCCTGCAGGGTGGACAGTAAGAGTATACGCACTTCCTTTTACCAACACATCCTTACCAGGAAATAAGGGAATTAGGGTATATTTACGGAGCTTATAGCATTAATGAGCATCGTGTATATGAAATTTATTGGTGGTTTTTAGTAACCAGACATTAAACTGTGCAACCTCCAGTTCCTTATTTTAGACTTGAATCATTAAAAAAAGTATTAATATAAATAAACAAACAAAACCTCTAGTCTCCAAATGGGAGTGTGTCGGATGATGTAGTGACGCTGGAGAAAATGATTAGAATTTCCACTTACTTAAACTTTGTTTATTTAATTTATTTGGTATCACTTACGTATTAGTGTAATAGTACGTGCAGACATAAATGCCTTTACTTTTCCTGGTACGTGGCTTTCTGGACAGCCCTTGTATAATTTATAACTAATATACATATATTTGAATTAACTTCTCTTATTTTTCATTGGTAGGATATATAATCTAAACAATGAGAAGACCTCATGATACTCTCTGGATCTCTGGAGTAGTACATTGGTCTCTTTAGCTACTGCGACGTGAGAATGAAACAAGTAAGCCACCCTAAGAGGAGCAGGAGAGTAACAGCTAGGGTAGAAGCAGTGCATCTGGAGCGTATGGTCCCGGTACCCTCAAGGTACACCTTCTGTCTCTCTCTGACTTCGGCCGCAGCTGGGGTACAGTTCGGTGGGAGTGCAGACACACACTGAGTCCAGCCTCAGGAGCTCTTGCTTTCTGTCTCTCAGCCTTCCCTCAAGCCATTGGAGCCTTCTCCCCCAGAAGTAGGAGGACACTATGGTCTCTAGAAGCGAACCTCAATCCATAGGGAGCAGGACAGTGGTTGAGCCCCACTTCCTATCCTTTGACCTGACAATTCTCAGAGCTTCCAGAGGAATATGATCTCAGATACCTAGTCTTCTTGGCTTTTCCTTCTTTGTCATTTCACTCTCCTCTCTCTCACGCCTGCTTCCTGGGATCACCCCCATGCCGCCCGCCTCTGAGTTCCCTTCTCAGGCACAGTTTGGGGAGAATCTGAAATAAGACGCTGTTTTAACATAGTTCCATCAGTCACAACTGAAATATTTCTGTGGATTCAGAAGTTATTATCAGAGAAGAACAGGCTCAGCTCCTCTAAGTAATGAAAAAAATCTGAATTAGAGAATGAGATGTATATTGAGGCAGTGAAATTTTTTCATTTGAGATCAAATTGAGGAGAAAAGATACAAACTCCCAAGAAGAGATAGAAGAGAGAAGAATGTCATAACCTTTCAGTTCCATCTCTTAAAGACAAATTCACTGGAGTGATTGTGAGGTTTAAGACTATTCCTCAACAATAAGTGGCATTAAAAAGCCTACTGCTTCTGTAAGATGAACCTCGCAAGAATCTTCATCAGTCAGAGTGAGACAGAAGCACTCAAGGAGTTTCCTCTTTTATATTACTTAAGTAAATTTCTTTAATTTCAAATCTGAGGATGAATAAATGTTGGGAAGGATCACAATACTGTATGACCAACTATAGATAATTTATTACATTTATGCAGCAGAAATGTGATTTGCCAATCCCACCTCACTTATTTTCATCTTTGGCCTAGTAATTCAGTGCAAAGGACTCACCACTTCACCCATTTCTACTTTTCATTTAGAAGAAAACTTTACTATGTGGGGACAATTAGATGTCATTGTCTAAGCACATCTGTTTTGTTAGGGAGTCCATACTGGCATATTGGGTATTTCCGGGTTAACAACAGGGAGCGAATGATTTATGGTTAAATAATAATGCAAACATGAACTATAGGCCCCATATAGTGTTTATGTGCATGTGCAGCACTCCTTTGCAAGATTAAACAAACAACCCCTAACTAAACTTTCAGTGAAGAAACTAAACTGTGAGTATTTATAATTAAAAAGCAAGAATACCTGTGAATGAAAAGCATAGCCAATTTAAGACATGGGGGGAGGAAAAATAACTTTTCCTCTACCCTTCTACGTTCTTGGCTGAGACTCCTTGTAATAAAGACAGATTAAGAGGAGAAAAACACATTTAATTCTGCACATACGAGAGCCCCCACAGAGATGTGAGACTCAGAAGCATCCAAGGCCTCAAAGGGGAGGAAAGCAATGAATAGGAAGCTGAGAAGAGGAAATGTTTGGTAAACAAATGTCTGCCCTGCCATGCACATAAATCTCTCTGCTGAAAAAGTTATTTGTCTCTGGCAACAGCGCTCTTCCTGTTACAGGCACCCTTTCTAAATTATTTTAGGCTGTTAAGGAGGAGGTAAAAAGCTTTTCCTGAATCTTGACTGCCTTCAACTCAAAATAATCCAAGTGTCGAAGGGCCACATTTGAGGGTGGTGTATTCTGTTCTCCTTCAGACATCCATGATGCACTCAGAATGATGGCCCTTTCAGAAAACCATCCAATTGCAAAACTCAAACCTTCTGGGTGTGTGTGTACACAGCAGAAGCTTTGCACCACCGCCAGGCTTTGTATGTCAACCAGACTAAACTTTAAGGATGTGCTTGGTGTAATTTATATAATCTTTAATAACCCAAAAAGCTCCTTGAAATTGATTTAATTGTATGCAAAAATGAGCATCCATAGAAATGCATATCATCTAACTAAAGAAAGGACTTGCATTTTGTATCACTTCTCAGACTATTACAAGACCCCCATAGCAGTGGGTCGCTGGCCATACTTTTAGAATCTCTGATCTTCACACACTGTAATATCTTAGCACTACTGGCTATAGGGTCTTTATGGCCTCCCTTACAGAAGAGAGGACGCTGTTTAAGGCTGTCTTATCTGCTCTTGTTTTTCATCTTCTGTGGTTATATTTTAATCTTTTATCTTTGGCTCTTTGCATTTGCACAGTGCTGAGTGGGAGACCGTACCTTCTATCTATTTTGGAAAAATAAACGCCTCTTTTTATGTTTAGTAAGTGGTACTTGGGCTGCCTTCATGGGTGCTGGGCTCAACTTCCAAGGGACCCATTAACTCCTGAATTGTACTCACTGAATTTCTGTTTAGTGATACTTCTTTGGTTTCCCATAAGCCGCAGGCGCCCTTTCTTGAGGGGGATCCCCTGAGGGCAGCCCAGAGGCAGAATCAGGTCCTTACAAGTAACATTTTTTTCTGGTTGACCATCGCTGCCATTCTGGTCTCAAAGTCCATTTTCAGTTTGTTCTAAATGAGGGTCTCAGCTTTCTTATGTGGAGGAGAAAATTATATTTTTGAATATGAATTTATAAGCATTCCATTTAAACAGTTTTGGTTATTTTTTGTAGTAATAATGGCTAGTATTTATTTCAAACTATTTACTAAAATCTTTAAATGTGTTTCCTCATTTAAATTTTCACAAGTTATCTCATGAGGTAGAAATAAATATTTTTTGCATTTTAAAAATTCAGAGTTTAACTATTTTTTTAACAGTACTTAAGTTGAATTTATCTGCATTATGTGGAAGGGGGTACTAAAATCCAGTTTTTCATGAATTACACAGAGCTCTACCTCAATTCTCTTCTCTCTTTTGATATTCTGAGCTATTTTGATTTTCTCCGCTTCAAAACGCAAAGTGTATTAGGGTTGAACAAGTAAGTTTATGAACTGTGACAGACGATGGGAGTTAGGTTTCTCACTGCCAAGTAGAGGAGTTACAGATAAGCAGGAGGGAAGGGGATAATGAATATTACAGTACTAGGTTAGACTCAGAGACTTCATAAAAACTCATGTTTATCTCTATGTTTATGCAAATGGACAGATACAGAAACAATTGTGCTAATAAATATGTGAATATACCTGGGCCAGTATGTATCCATGTGTACACGCACGCGCACACACACACACACACACACACACACACACACACACTTTCTCAGCTATGAGGTTTTAGAGGCTGTGAACCCCAGAAGCAATGAGCACACCCAGTGCCCAGATCTTAGCTTCTAAATACCACTCTGCAACAAAAAGAACCGAGCTTCTTGGAGAAATGACTGATTCTAGGACTGGAACAGGGAAAATATAAGATGCTCCCAGAGCATCTTGCAAAGTCAGAAAGTAAGGAAGTGCCCCCAAAACAAGCAGATGGAGCATATCACGGGGACACAAGAGCCAACAGGGAAGATATCCCCATGGCCAAAGCTGAGATAATCTGGGCAAGAAAAAAATAGTGTATAATTTAAAAGATAAAATAAATGAGTCCATAATGATTTTTAAAAATGATTAAATAAATAAATATACAGTAGAGAAGTGGCAAGTCTTCCTTAAGGAAAAATTCCAAAGGATATATGTGGGCAGTCCTTCCTCCTCCAGGCGGTGGGGCTTAATCCCTCCCCTCCCTGAGTGTGGGCTGGTCTTCCTGACTCATTTCAAAAGAATAGTGTCTGGGAAGGGAGTAATAGTCATTTCAGTGTAGAAACCTGTCAACACCATCTGAACCGAGCGGTTGAAGTTACTGTCCCCAGGTTCTCTGATGCTGATATGAAAAACCTCTGTAAATAGCCGTAATACCACCTGATGTCACAGGGCGAAAAGGGCTCCTTGCCTCGATGTGCTTTCAGGACAATCGTAAGAAAATACATCAGACAAACCCACGTGGAGAGACAGTCTCCCAAATACCCAAGAATACTCCTCAAAACTGCCGAAGTCATGAAAAGCAAGGAGACTAAGATACAGGTTAAAAGGGACTAAGGAGACGTGAGAATGAGATGCAACGTGGCACCTGGACCAGACACCAGAAGAGAGGAGGGACGTTAGTGGAAAAGCTGGTGACATCAAAATTAAGTTGCGAGTGTAGTTAAAAATACGTACCGACACTGGTTTGCTTGTTTCTATCAACGTACCATGGTGATGTAAACTGTCACCCTCAGGGGAAACAGAGAGGAGACTAAGGAAACTGTCTCTATGACCTTGGTGAGTTTTCTGTAAAAACAGTCTCAAGTAAGTATATTTGTAAAGAAAGGGAGATGGAGAATTGAGACAGGCGTCCCTGCCCACTACCCTCTGCCCTGTGGCAGCGCTGAGAAGGTCTGCAGGTGCCTCGCCCCTGGAGGGGGGCTGCGCTCCAAGCAGGATGATACGTGAGCGCAGCAGAACACGCACCGTATTTGGGAACTGTCAGGCCCTCTCCTCCCATTTTAATTCATAGCTTTTGCTTGTTTGTTCTGGGTATTTTTTGGTTTTGTTTTGGTTTTGATTTAACAGCGGCCTTTAAGCAGGGAGACACTGAGTTGTGGAAAGAGAAACTCCCCCCAAATTTTCCATTCTGATCCCTCAATGATGGTACATCCTGGTAGTTAGTGGATGTCACTGAAGAGAAGTATTTCCAAGCCTGTCCTTCCCCATAAGGTTCCCAAGGGATATATTCGCAGGAGTTACGCTAGCAAGTAGGGAGTGGGAGTATGTGGAGGGTCTCTGCCTTCCAGAAGGGCTTCTGCTCATCCCTGCAGAAGCTCTCTGAGAACTGGGGTTAAACCAGCAGCTTAAGGTCATGGCCCAGGGGAAAGCTCCTCCGTTTTTATAAGGCCAAGTTCAAGTCTTACCTCAGGTGCCAAAAATTGAAGTAAATGAGACCATTCAAGTTTGTGCTAAAGTATTCCAAGTTCAATAATGATTTCAGGTCAAAAAAATCCCCCCACACTTCTGGCTGCGGGTGAGTCCCAGGCAGGATGTGGCAAGAGTTACCTAGCACTGAGGGTCCTGGGAAATGTGACAACCACTCCAGGGCCAGTTGAAAGAAGGGATGTTGGAACCTGTTGAATGATTTCATTTTTCCTGTCCCAAATCTAAACGCTGTGTTCCTACCTAATTCCTCAGTGTCAAGATATTGGCTCATATGCTGACATACTGACATTTTCATGCTTTTATTAATTAGCAATTAATTCCAAAAGGAGCAGGTTTTGCAAAGAAGCCAATTAAAGACTACATATTGTCAAAATGCCTAAAAGTCAGAAAGCCAGCAGGCAGGAAAGTCCTTGCAAGCAACGCCCCGCTGAGTGACTGTTCTTGTACAAATCCTCTGAGTACGAAAACTTGTGAGGCGGTTGCAACTACTTGTTCCTGGGTTGATATGGTTGAGTGACTACAGTCTTCATCACATTCACGAGGAAAATTTTTGTAAAGAGCCAAACAATTTGACCTATACATCTATATGCCAGTTTCAAACAATGCTGAGGACATTTTTCTCCCGTAATATATAAAAAACATAATTAGTCACTTCATTCGAATAAATTAGATGCTTATAAATATTCTACCATTCAATGATATAGCCTATTTACGATATATGCCACGAATGTGAGGAAACATATTGGGGCCAATGAGACCAATAGTTACAGTCCCAGTCCATTATAATATTTAATAGTTGTGGGACCCCTGGGTCCCTATGAAAGGAAAGGCTATGGAAAACCCTGGAGGAAGGAGGAATTCGCTCAGTGAGCACAATGCCCTGGGACTGCCGGGGGTGGGGGGCAGAAAGAGGTCTGTGCTGTCTGAAAGCAGGGGGCATTCATACTGCCTTCTGGCAGCACTCACTGAGGCAGCAGAACCACAGGGAGGAGTAGCTCCAAGGTGGGTGCCAGCTGGGGAGACCCCAGGAAGCCTCACAAGGGCTCCCTGCGGCCCCAGAGTAGCCTGGCAGCAGCTGAGTGGGAACCTGTGAAAATACGTGCCTGATGAGCGAGGGTGCCCGCACTGCTTCCTTGTGTGAATCTCAGAACGGTATCGACATTCTGGGGTTCGTGGGAGAAAACCCGAGAATGAACAATGTAAAGTTCCCTGCCAGCCAGAGAAATGGGCATTAAAAACTTTTAAATTCATTTACTTAAAATAAAGATATAAAATATTACTTGCATACTTGAGTATATGGAATGAGATTCACACCCACCTCCTATACAAAACATTCAGTGTTACCTCAGGTTCTGCAGAAGATGCGCAATTAGTATTAGCTATCTTTATTTTTCACCTGGCACTGACAACTGCAAAAAGGATAAGGTACAAAAGGAATGGAACTGGATTGCAATATATTTAAAAAAGAGACACAAATCTGAAATGGAATGCAATACATGATGGAGTTTAATAGCTTGAGAACACCAGAGATTTGCTTTTGAAAAAAATGGGATAGATTGTACTTCGAGTTCCACCCATTGGGCTGAAAGGAGTGGTAAAAACGGAAAACCAATAAAACAGGGACCAGATTGGGTGCTCTTCCGTACGTTCCTGTGCAGTTCTGGAGATGAACAAATCTCCCCAAAGCATCTTACTTAGCTTTTAACCCATTCCAACGTACAAGTGAGCAACACCCAGATCCCATAAGGAATTCTATCAAGTTCATGGCTCTTGACCTTGGTTTATAGAGTTGATAAATTACTAAGGTGTAGACCAAGAATAATCTACGCTTCTATATGACCTTACTCATCACCTTTACATCTTAATATATACTTATTTATTTATTACTACATCCAACAGTTAAACTCAGTCCTCCGAGGTGGGTTTATTTTTGTTACTCTGAAGGAGATTTAGGGCATAAGAAGTTTAGCATTCTATTTCAGTTTTAATAAACTTACAGGTGGTTTCTTTCACTTTTTATTTTGCATGTCATTTCATTAACTTGGCTATGGTAATGTGTGTGTGTGTGTGTGTGTGTGTGTGTGTGTGAAGGCTAAAAGAGAAATACGCACATACCCATGTCATAGCATGTTATAAACATGTTGCCTCTTTTATCTGAGCAATTTCCTCCTCAATGAATGTTCCTGTCGATTTGACTTCATTTTTACAAACTATGAAAAAGATAGTGTCAAGTGTGATTTACTCCACCTGCTTGTCTAAACCCAAGGAAAAGAAGGAAATCAGGAAATGTCTCCTGAAGGCAGAGTCATGGTCAGGGGCTGACCATCATATCCTGCCCACCCTTAGTTCCACCAATTGATTGGAAGCAGTACCTGATGTGGAAGAGGCTCTGGATCCTTTGCCATTTGCTGTCTTATCTCCTTTTCTTTTCTTTCTTTCTTTTTTTTTTTTTTGCTAGCTGATAGCTTTGGTATACCCAGAGGAATTTTGAGCACTGGGCACAGATTTTCACATCCAAAAATAAACAAAATAGAGGTCCCAGCCAATCCCACAGTACAGTCAAGTGGGATGTAGCCACACAGCAAGCATGTGTGAAGCCGATATATGTGTCCTTGCAACAATGCACTTGCTTCAGTGCTGCATTTAGAACCAAACACAACCCTTCCCAACTTAGCAATTTCAATTCTTTCCATGAAACTCTCCATGTTCATCTCTTTTGTTTTTCTGGCCATCTGTGTGCTCAAGAGTCTTTTACCATGAAATTCATAAATATCTTTGCTAAACTAAACAAATCCGTTCTTCCATAAATCTAAGATACTCGTTTTAAATCCTCCAAATCCTACAGAACAAGTATAGAAATCACAGTTTTTGTCTCCCTTTGACTTAGATTAGCAGGTGAATTATAATCACACATTTTTAGAATATCATTGTTTCTTACCAATTTTATAGACATATAGTTCCTCCTTGAGTTCTTTAAAACATATTAAACAAATTATGGCTCATTTTGTTGCATAAAGGATTTGAGGTTCATAATTGCACCAACTACCCACAAGTCTAAGACCCTCATGCAAAATATTACACAGTTTAGACACTCAAAAACAATTTGTTGAATTCTGAATTAATTAATAAATGAACACTTATTTTTTTAAATGTTAACAGAAGCCTAGCCCGTAGTAGGCATCCAAGGAATGCTAGGTAAAATTAACATGCATATTTAAACAACTGGATAAAAATAGATGTGAATCAATGATTTTATTCATAAATGTACTGATTCAACAAATTTTTGTTGTGAACCTACTCCTTCCCAAGGATTGTGCTAATAATAGGTAAGACAGAGATGCAATCTATAATCGTGCAGAGTACACGCTGTGGGTGCAGTAGTTATTAACCTAATATTCACACTTAGGATTATGTGATGGGGAAAGTACTTTGAGAAAGAAACCTTATTGCACGAGAGTATAATAAAGACAAATTCTGTATACCAGCGGTGGACAAAGACTCAGGGATGTCCTGAGACCTAAGGGGAAAGCAGGAAAGATAGCTGGGAATCAGATATCATTGATACCTGTGGGCTGTCTGGAAAAATCCAGCTATTGTCAATATAATGAGAATGGTTACATGGCTGGATACCTTCTGGACAGCTCTCGCATTGTTCTTGACAAAATGTTTAACCCAAACCTAATCTTGAGGAAGAAATCAGTTAAATCCAGATTGTGTGTGAAGTTCTTCCAAACAGAGAATGTCGGTGGGGAAAATGTGGGCAACTGATGGCCAAGAGAAAAGCGAGTTCATGTTATCTAAGCAGTTGTGTCAGCTCTCTTTATTGCTGTGCGAAGTGTTACCTCCAAACCTCGCAGCTTACAGTAACAGACAACATTTCCCATGGCACACAGTTAGGAGAGTCAGGAATTCAGGAGCGGCTGGCGTGTGCGATTCTGGCTCGGGCTGCTCCTGAGGATGCAATGAAAACATCGTCCAGTATTGCGGTCTCTGAAGCAGGGTCAGCACACAGCAAATACATGGGCTCGGTGGGCTCCATCGGCCTCCGCCACGCATTACTCTCCACGTCCTTCTCCTTCTCCTCCTTCCCCTCCTTTTTGTACTGTCAAGCCACTCTGGACTGGAGGGCCTCCTGACGGCAGGCCACGGCAGGGATGGGGTCTACACGCCATAGTTGGCTAACTTCTGGTTGAAAGGTCTGACTGGGGCTGCAAAGTCCACGTGCAACAGTGGCTCCGACACATGGTTGTCGGAAGGAAGCCTCAGTTCCTCAGCACGCAGACCTCTCCACATGGCCGACTCAGTGTCCTCTCCAAGTGACATCGGGCTTCCCCCAGAATAAAGGCAAGAGTTAAGAGGGTGTCATAAGCCCTCTTATGACCTAGAGACAGAAAACTCTTCCCTTCTGCCCGTCTAGATTCCTTGGCTGGTCTAATAATTAAATTGACAGATTAACAGAAGAAAAAACAAACTTCCTATGTATGGGAGTCCCATAAAAATATGACATTTCCCCTGCAGTCAGGTAACTGAGCATGATATGCCTTCCCGAGCTGAGGGCAGGGACCTGGGGCTTCAGCGGGGAGGAAGACAGTTCCTAGGAAGGCAAGAGGAACGAAGGTTTGGGAAACAAATGCTCGCCATGCTGAGTTTTTGTGTAGCTCTGCTCCTGTGACGGGCCGCCCATCCCAATTCTTTCAGGCAGTTAAGGGGGCGGTAATGGGCTCCTCCCCAGGCTGATGGGCCCCAGCTGTCTTCAGCTCAGAATAACCCACATGTCAACATGGCACATTCTGGGGAGGCACGTTATGCTCCCCCTCATTTGGAATTCATACATGGTCACTTCTGCCATATTAGAAGCCAGCCATGAAGTCTAGCTCATATTCAAGGACAGAGGGGCCCAGCTTCCATAGGGAAGGATGGTCAAAAATCTGCAGACAAAATGTAAAAAGCTACCACACCATTCTTGCCCCCATGACCCTCAACATATTCCTCATGATGAGAAAAGATAGTTAGAAAACAGTACCAGGCATTAAAAAAAAGTATATTCTTTACTCTAATTAGCTTTTGTATTTACGAACTGAAGCAAAATATACTCGAGAGTAAAGTTATCTTTAAAATGTGTCTAATATTGACTAGTATCTTCAAACCAAATTGGAGCTGACCTCAAAGTTTGAACTCACCTTTCTTAGGGAAAAGAAAGGTGAGTTAAAAGGGCCCTCTTAAGTTTCTGTGCCTGTTAACACTGCAGTTAAAATCACACCATTGTTTTGTGGCCCAGCAGCTATAACGTATGTGATACCATCTGTTACAGAACACACAGTGTACCTAATAGGTGCTAATTAAATCCAATAGTATTTCATCCAAGAATGATGGCCAGTATGGGAACCTTTATGACTGGAATGACCTTTAGAAACTAACAGGGTAAGATGCTATGCTCACATCCAAATTAAAAACAGAAATCACCACAAAATAACCACTGGAAGGAGCAGTGCTCCTCTGCCTCTGCCTCAGTGGGCCCGTTGCACTGAAAAGTGCGCCTGCCTTGGCAAACGGACTGAGAGGTGAGTATCCTGGCCCCGCTGGCCAGAGCGTGTGGTCTTCCTGTTTAAAGATTATGGGGCTTCAAGGACTCCAGAGCAAGTAAGACAACACTAACTCCATGAAAATGGGTTTTTCACATCACCAGTAGAGGATGAACTCAAAACAGAGCAGTCAGTGTTCAATTAACTTTAAAGTATACATATGTAGTTTTTGTTAGCACCAGACATAAACACATTATATTTTTTCTACATCAGGGACTCTAACTATAACATTGAGTTGACAGTGGTTAAGTGAAGTATTGTGTCAAAAATACTTTTGAAATCATCCATTGGCCATCATCACAGAAAAGGCACCTTCACTTTAAGGCCTCTGCTGATTATTTCACTGTATTTAAAATGACCAGTTCCGCAGGGTAGGAAAGCCGGTAATTTGTCATGTGCGTATCAAGTACATTAACAAATTCTGTGGGAGGGGAGGAGAGAGGGACTACATTAAAATTGGATGTTTAAGGTTCTATAATTATTACAAGGAGAAACCTTTCTCTTTGAGGCAATCAGCAATTATTTTTTAAAATTCTTTTAAAAATAATCCAAAGATTTCTTCTTGGAGTAGTCTCACATAGCTAGGAACACTCGTTTTAACATTTCTCAGATTTTTCTAAGGTCCTTTGATGGAGAGGAAACAAGGGCCCGTCCCTTTGATATAAGTTTTACATTTTAATTGGTCACAATATGCTATTACAACACTCAAATTCAAAATATTTATCAAAGGCAAAAATCACGTGAGTGACGTGATAAAACTCAGCTCAGTTAAAATATACATAGTAAATCCGAACAAAGGTGTATTTTCCTCCTAAAATAATGAGCAACATTGCCCTTCTGGTAACTTCAGCTTTTTGGAAACCACTAATCAGAATGCTAACACTGGCCCCAGTTCACAGCTCAAGTATGTTGGTGCTAGAAGAAATTAATGACGAACTGAGGTCTCTTAGCATGGTAAAAAGCATTTCAAGCAAAAGGACTGAAACATAAAAACAGGAGACGCTTTTGACTCCAACAATTTCCCGTTTAACTTGATGATTTTTTTTCCTCTACTGTCTGCAAGGCTGTTAAAAGAACCAAAACCCAATATTCTAGGTATCTTTGAGAACAGGAAGCTGAGACAGGCTGAAATCTTTTGCAGCGGCTGAACAGCTGCCTGTTTGCAGGGGGATCTGTGCCTTTGCTGAGTTGCCTGCTTTGGGATCTGACGGTGATTGGTGGAAAGCTTGGGGGAGATGCCTGCTTCCTTGATATTGCTAGAGGTGGAGCCATGGGTGATGTTAGGTTTGTGTAAATTCCCCTTTCCGTTTGAAATGCTTCTGTTTAATATCACATAGTTATGAATACAAACGCCCGTCTCTAAGGATAGTGCCAATGTCAAAGCTTTGATAACTTCCAGGACAAATGAGGCCATCAGTGGGATCATGTGTAAAGGCTGAATGCTCAACATTGCTCACATCAGCTCTTGTCTTTCACGATGAAGCACCATGACGTGACAAACAACGGTCCGTGACAACTCTGTGTGCATGAGGCCACAGAAGTAGTCAGATTAATAGGAGACAGCTTTGATTTATATAAAAATACTCTAGTGGTTACCACCAGTAATGGCTAATAAAATAGAGAAAAGGAAAAAAAAAAGATGTGTATGGTGCTTTAATAGGCTTTTGTAAAATATATTTTAAAGCTTATTTGAATTTACATTACTGCTCCTTGAAAACTACAGGAAATTTGATAAATGGAGAACTTACTAAAGCAAAATTATAGCCAGTTTGAAACAACAATGCCATATATTTCATAAAATTATTGCTGGTCTTTTCTGTAGATAGTAACTCTATACAGGGTCCAAGATTAAAGAAAAATAAGAGAAAAATGTAAAAATGTACCTCACAGAGCACTGGAACACTGTAAATCCTTTAGTTCCGAATCCTGTAAAATTGTAAGTTAGAAACTTATGAAGAATTTGTAGCCATGGTTGGGAAATAGTAAATTTAATATATATTATATATATTTTAATATATTATATATATATGTGTGAGTGTGTGTGTGTGTGTGTGTGTGTGTGTGTTTCACTGTTGAATTATCCATCAAAGATGTGTAAAGGGAATGACCTGATATCACTATAGCTTTGCCATTTCAGCATTATAACAAAAGAAATTTCAGGTTCGATCAAAACACTGAATAATACAATAAGTGTTTTTAAATAACCATGCCACGTTTCAGTGAGCGTATTTTAAATGCTACAAGTAACACAATATCATTGTCTCATTCACTTATTTATTCATAGTCAGTCATCATGGAATATTTGGAGCCTGTGTGCTGCTCATAGATAACACACCGGTGTCAAGTTGGACACGGTTCCTGTCTGTAGGAAGTTTATAGTCTGGTGAGGGATCAAACAATCGGCCTACCATCAAAACAAATAAACAAACAAACAAAACCACAATGAAAAAAAAGTATAGTAGTAAGTGATGTGAAGGAATTAAGTCATGGTCAGAGAAAGGGACTAGGATAAGGAGAACTGTTTTTGGCAGGGTGATCGGGGACGGTCTCTCTGAGAGATATAAGGTGAACTTGGACGCAGGGAAATGCAGTGGGGACTCATTCCAGAGAAAAGCAATGACATGTGGGGATCGGGAGCTACCAGGCTCTTCAAATATATTTGGTTGTGAAAGGGAGCAGTGAATGTGGTGGTTGCTAGAGGGGGATGTGGGATCAACACAGATGTGGTGGTTTGCTTTTAGAACACATAGAGCATATACATATGCTGATAAGAATAAGCCTTTGGGAAGACACTGATGGATGATACAATAAAGTGAGGGTTTAGCTGAGGGTGCAAAGTTCTTCCGATGCTGAGGACAGGTGGGGTCTGAGTAACTGTGAAGGGACTGGATGATAAAAGAACATCCACTAAGAAAGATGCACACGTGAGTAGTGTAGCCCTGATGGAGGGAAGTGTGTGGGGGATTTGTCTGATGGTTTTGTTTCTCTCTGCTCTGTGAAATATGAGAGGAGGTCATCGGCTGTGAGAGAGGGTTGTGAGATTGCGTGGGAGAAGAGGAGAAATATGAATGAAGTCACAGGAGATCTCCCTGACAACCAATGACATGTTTGATTTGATCATTCTTTGTTGCAGGGACTGCCCTGTGTATGGACAGGTGTTTAGCAGAATCCTTGGCCTCTACCAGCTGGATGCCAGCAGCACCTCCATCAGGTCATGGAAATCAACAATGCCTCCAGACATTGACGCGTATTCCCTGGAGGGGAAAATGGCCCCACTCCTACTTGAGAACCACTGCCTTGAAGTAACCACCAGATAAAGAAAGTATAACTAAGAAGCCATCATGAAGATGAAATGAGATAAGAAATACTCAGTTCATCTAAAAGAGGGCAGGGAACAAGGAACAAAGAACAAAGATGAGACAGCAAACATTTGGAAAGAGGAAAGATTTAATTCTACGCATATTAAGCATTACATTAAATTTAGATGGCTTAAACATCCTGATTAAAAAGCAAAGATTATCAAACTGAATCAAAATGCAAGTCTTAATTATATGTTACCTACAGAGAAACCTAATTTAAACATATAGATTTAGATGTCAAAAAGAGAAAAGACGGTGTATGTGTGTGTGTGTGTGTATACATATATACATATATATATATATATATATATATACACATATATATATATATATGTATGTGTATATATATAGCATAGAAAAATTAATCCAGAGAAAGCTAGAGTAAATATATCAGTTTCAGACAAACTCGACTTCGGAAAATAGCTGTAGTCAGGCATAAGACATAATCATCTCAATGTACTTATACCTAGTAACAGTTTCAAAATGCATAAAGCAAAAATTGACAGACAGTGAAAAGAGAAATAATATATCAACAACTAGCCTCTCAACAAATAATAGAAAAAGAGGTTAAAATACCAACAAATACATGAAAAATCTGAACATCATTCTCAATCAACTGCACTTAATTGTCATTAATAGACTATTTCAACCATCAAGAGAAGATATGTTCTTTTAAAATGGACATAGAACATTTACCAAATTCCTGAACCATGAAACAAACTTCAGCAAATTAAAATAATTAAAATAATAAAAACATATTTTCTGAACACAGTGTAATTAAATTAGACCTGGGAAAATCCTGAATATTCTAAATCAAACACACATCTGATAACCTATGAATCAAAGGAAAGACCCAGAGGTGATTAGAGATTAGTTTGAATTGAATGAAAATGAGACAGATCATATCAAAATTTGTGAGATATCACTAAAGTGGTGCTGAGAAGGACATCCATGGCATCAAATATTTATATCAGAAAATAAAAAGGGTCTTAACCCTTTCACTGCATTGACTTCAATTTTTTTTCAAAATGTGTCAAAAAATCCACAAAAAATAAAGTTGATATTTTGACTATTTTATGCATTTAATAACAACATTTTGGGCTGCTTTGTATATAAATGACATTATTTTTATTTTAAATTTTTGTTATATGATAATAAATTTCCCATTATATTGAATTTTAGCAAAAAATATTCAAAACATATTAAGTGGCATCAATTAGTTTTAAGTAAAGATGAATGAGAATCTAATGGCACTGACGACATAAAATATTTATTACAAAATGTTATGCAATATGGCATACACGACATCTTTGTTGTTAATAGTGCAAACAACAGGAAAACATATTTTAAAATCTTGTAAATGGAGAAAAGTCCTTGGGACAGTTTCACACTGAATACCAAGTGTTTTTGAGCTTGTGGGGTGAACTCGAATGCCACAGTCAGCAGATGGAAATATTCTTTTGGATATTTGAATGTCGCAGCAAAAGGGTTAAATGAATGATTAAACATTCACCTTAAAAATTAGAAAAATAAAATGAAATTAAAAACAAAGCAAGCAGGAAAAAAAAACAATGTCAGAGCAAAAATCAATGAAATAAACAAAACAATAAAGAAAAAGCAATGAAATCAAGAGCTGGTTATTTTTAAATGAGCAACTAATTCGACAAATGTCTAGTCAGACTGATGAAGACGGAGAAGAACAAATTACTGGCATTAGGAATGGAAGAGGGGCTGTCACCCCCCAATTCCACAGGCATTAAAGGTGAGCGAGTAAACACTACAAACATCCTTATGCCAACAAATGAGATAACTTACGTGAAATGGGCAAATCACTGGAAAGACGCTGAAGAGGAACAGACTTTGCAACCCCAAAATATGCCTCTTTGGGGTACTAATTATTTTAAGCTGGTTACTTTTAAGAAACAAAAGACTCAGGAAAAACCTTTGACCTTCCCGCAACTGCTTAAAGGAATTTAGACAGAGGACGTGCTTGGAAGGGAACTACCATCACGGGTAACTACCGTTTAACGTGAACTATGTGTGACAGGGAGCCATCTTGCAAGGCCCCCTTGATCCAAGTCCTCCGGGTGTTCCCCTGTTAAAGACGGCCTGGCAGACACCTGCTTTTCCATCTCCATGGGACCGGCCTGCCTGCTCTTTGAAGCCCCAAACCCCTGCCTGCTCCCCATCTCCTTAGCCCAACATTCTACGTGAGCCTCAACTGCCCTTATGGAACCCTGAACGTATGTGCATAATAAGCTTCGGTTATTTTCTCTGTGACTCTGTCTTATGTCACTGTATTTATTTGATCAGCCGGAAGAATTAAGAAGGGAAAGTGGAAGGTCTCCCCTTTCCCACAACACAAACTACCGCTGCTCACTCAAAAGGCAACGGGTAACCTTAACAGCACTACGTCTACTAAAATAATTGAATTCGTAGTTAAAAACCTTCCCATAAAGAAAACTGCAGGCCCAGATGGCTTCACTGGGGAATTCTACCAAACGCTTAAGGAAGAAATAATACATATTCTACACAACCTTTTCCAGAAAATAGAACACAGATTTAAAAAAAAAAAAAAAAAGCCTTAGCATGCTAGCAGGCAGAATCCTGCTATATATAAAAAGGATAGCACCTCGTGAACAATTGGGTTTATGCAAGGGATATGAGATTGTTTCCACATTCTAAAATCAATGTAGTGTTTTAACAGACAGAGCAAAACCATGTGCTCGGCTCAACAGAGAGGGAAAAATAATTTGACAAGATTTTACATCCATTCATCCTAAAAATTTTCACTAAACCATAAACTGTAGGAAACTTCTAGAACCTCATAAAGATCATTCATGAAAACTGACAGGTAACATCAGACTAAATGGAGGAAGTCTGACTCCTTTTCCTCTGTGATGAGGACCAAGGCAACGATGTCCACTCAGACCACTTCTATTCACATTATTTCAGAGGTGCTAGTCACCAAAGTAAAGCAACAAAAAATAAATAAAAGGGATACTGATTGGAAATAAAGAAACGTGTATTTTTATTTCTACATGGTATTATCCACATAAATAATCCAAAGAATCTACAAAAGTGCCTCCAGAATAAATAGATGAATTTAATAAAATCACAGGATACAAGATCAATATAAAAATAGTTGTTTTTCTATAGCAGCAAAAACCAACTAGAAATTAAAAAATTTTTAAATTCATATAATTTATAGTAACATTAAACCAGAAAATAGTTGAAATTAATCTAACAAAATATATGTAAGACATAAAATATTAATAACACAAACATTACCGAGAGAAAATAAAGTAGTTCTAAATAACTGGAGAAATATGCTAATTCCCACATCATAAAACTTAAAATTGTTAAGAGAGCAATTCTCCCCTGATTGATCCATAGATTTTTATATATGTCATTACAATCTCAGTCAAAATCCCAGCAGAATTCTAGAAATCTTTTTCTAGAAATTGACAAACTCTTTTTAAGATTTACAAAGAATATCAAAAGACCTAAAGTAGCCAAAAACTTTTTTAAAGATAA
Organism: Lyroderma lyra; assembly: GCA_004026885.1. Taxonomy (NCBI): domain Eukaryota; kingdom Metazoa; phylum Chordata; class Mammalia; order Chiroptera; family Megadermatidae; genus Lyroderma; species Lyroderma lyra. The sequence goes on from PVJL010001435.1 coordinate 103,765, forward strand.
ATAAAATTTAGGGACCTTCCCACTACCCAATTTTAAAACTTAGTATAAAACAAGCCTGGGCAAGACATTGATCACACTCCACCCGTGAATTGGCAAGTAATTTTGGGGTGACTGCCTGAATTAAGAAAAAGGTGTCATAGTGGACACCACATTATGCCAGGGCCTTGAGCCTAGGCAGCTACAAGTAAAAGAAACACATTTTTGCATGCACACGTACAGCTGCTAGAGGCGAGAATCAGCACTTCCCAATTGAAGCAGCTGTGTGTACTTGAGCAAGTGAAAATAAATAGCCCGTGGACCACAACACTTGGAGAAAATAGGAGTCCTTGCCCTGAATAAGTCTGCCCAGGCCTGCTGTAAAGCTATAGTTGTCAAGACAGAATGGCAAAAACATACAGATCCATGAAACGGAACAGAGTTCAGAGATAAACTTACACACATTCAAATAAATGACTTTCAACGAAAGTACCAAGGATGGGTCAAGGGCCACGTAACGTCATTTCAGTCAACAATGACCTGTATGTATGATGGTGGTCCCATAAGAGTATAACGGGGCCAAAAAGTTCCTATCTTCTGGTTACATCATGACTGTCATAACATCATTACTCACGTGTTTGCAATGTTGGTTTAAATGAACCTCCTGCACTGCCACTCGCACAATTGCAGTAACAGGCCATACCGTCTACATTTCAGTAAGTGAGCTCTACGATGTTCACACAATGATGGAATTACCTAAGGACACGTATCTCAGATCATATCCTCATCTTCAGCAGCGTGTGACTATAATAGGGGAAGGGTAATCTTACTTAACAAGTGATGTCTGAATGACGTGACATCCCTAGGCAAAATCACACATTTCAACCTATGTCTCATACCATGCACAAAATAGAGGTCAAAACTGATCCCACACTCCTGGGTATGAATCATAGAGCTGTAAAACTTCTGGAAGGATATGCAAGAGAAAAATCTTTGTGACCTAGAGTTACAAAGACTTAAGATACAAAAAGCAAAAACTATCAATACTTAAAACTGATTCTCTTTGAAAGACATTGTGATAAGTGTACAACAAGCCCAAGAGTGGGAGAAAACAAGTTGAAACTGATGAAGGACTTGTGCATTTTACATTAAAATAGTGCTCAACCATAAGAAAGAACTCACTACATATACATGTAACGACATTGATGATGCTCAGAAGCACTTTGCCACGTGATGGAAGTCTGAACAAAGTAATATTCCCACTTATAAAACATTCTGGGAAAGGCAGAACTACAAAAGGAAACCAAGTTTGATCAGTGGTGGCTAGTGACTGAAATGGAAGCAAGGATTGATCTGCAAAAGAGCAAGAACTTTCTGGAATGCTAGAAATGAGTGACGGAAGTGTTCCAAGTTGATAATGGAGCCATGACTATAAACAGTTGTCATTTAAAGGGTGGAATTTACTGTACACAGTTTACATTGCAATAAGCCTGACCATCCCTTCTGAGTGAGAGACAGAAGAAATAAATATGATGTTTCTGTAGTGCTTTTTGCAGAACAGTAGTGACAGAATGTGTACTATGTACGAGGCGAAGGGTTAGAACACGGGTGTCCAACTTCTTGTTTCCCTGGGCCACACTGTAAGAAGAATAATTGCCTGAGCCCCACATAAAATACACTCACACTAATGATAGCTGATGAGCTAAAAGAAAAAAAAAAAAAAAAAAAAAAAAAGGTCGCAAAAAAAAATCTCATCGTGCTTTACGAATTTGTGTTGGGCCACATTCAAAGCTGTCCTGAGTCGCAGGTTGAACAGGCCTGACTTAGAAACACTTTAAAAAAGAAATTCGATTGCAATAATTTCAATAGAAAAAAGAGGCAGAAACATAAGCTAGTGTTTACTGAGGGCTTTCGATGTGTCAGACACTGTAGCCAACGTTTTACTACAATTGTTTTCCATTAGTTTCCACAATAGAATAAATGGGGCAATACTATGAAATAGGGATAGCAGCACTCATACTTACTACCTAAGGGGTTTGTCAGGAGGGTTAAATATTGCAGTATTAGCAAAGCACTTAAAAACTCTGTGACATACAGTAAGTAGTATGTATCTGTTAAGTAACTCAGAGTAATCGTACTGCGGAGCACGCTGTACAGGTGGGGACATGGGCTTCGCGAGGTTGAGGGGCCTGCAGACCCTCACACACGTGCCACCCCACGCCCGGCTGCCTTCACCCCTCAGCCCCCCGCCCGCATTTCCCGGCCTCAGAGCGACTGCTGCCAACAAGGAAGCTGGTGCCAGAGGAGGGGCCCTCGGCTAGGCCCTCGTGGCTAACCCCCGCCCCTTCTTCAAGCCGGTTAACGACTGTGGTTCACCCTCTTTCTTAATCTACTTCACCTATCTCGCCACGGGTTTCCGGTCTGTCGTACACAACTGCCTGGGTCCTTTTCCTCAATAAGCAACAGTGATGACATCATTTCTTCCTACTTAAAATTCTCAGTTGGCTTGTATTTATCAGTAAGACACAAATCCTTCCGCACCTGCAGCATTCCGGGACTTTCTCTCCTGGCCCCGTTACCTGCGAGGCCCCACATCCCTTCTCTCTCCGGCCTGGGATCCACACTTGCTCCTGCCACCCCGCGCTCCCAGCAGAACTGCTGTTGGAAGTCATCCCCACGTTGCCTCTTTGTGTCGGTTAGAAACGCGTTCTCGGCTGCTAAGTAACAGAAAACCTGAGCAGGGGTGGGAACAAATTAGAGTGTATTTTTCTCACTTCATGAGACTAAAGGTAGGAAGGTCAGGGCTCGTAGAGACTTACCAGTCTCAGGGACATGGGGTCTGTCTCCCCACCCTCTCTTCTGAGGCCCATGAGCTGTCGCCCCCTCTGCATCCCCTTGCAGACCTGGCCTGGGCGTACAGGCAGAGGGGGCGGGAAAAGCCACCAGTGGCCCTGACCACCTCAGCAAGGGCAGTCTTTCCCGGCCTCCCCTCACATCTGACCAGAAAGGCTGAACCAATTCATGACTAAGAGGACAGACGCGACCAGGACAGGTTTAAATCACTCCTGGCCAGCTTGCCTTAAGATCGGGGGATCTCTGGCAGCTTCCTAAAAAAATAAGTTTCTGTCTTCAGAGAAGAGAGGGTGGCAAGAATGTGGGTCTGCCATTCCCACCCAACTTCTACTCATCCCTCACAGCCCTGAAAAGATGGCAACGGCTCTCTTGAGGCCTGCCTCATCTTGCCTCATCTTGCCTCAAGTAGAGTGGTCCTTTGGCCTTCTCCTTGCCAAGAGCCCTTGGGCTTTGAATTCAGCAGCAGCACTGGCCGATTTCCCTGGGACAGCTATCCCCGGGCCTACTTGTCCTTCCTGGGCCACGTGCTCCGCAAGAGCAAGGACTATCCAGGTTGTTTTTGCATCCTCAAGGCTGAGACCCCAGCTTAGCACAGAAAGTGCCCAGTGTGATGAATAAAAAGCTGGATTCATGATCCTTAGACTGAGAAAGCCTAAAGATGATTTTCAATGATGTAATGATATTAACTCACATTTATATAGTACTTCCCATGTGCCAGAATCTCTCCTGCAGACTTTAAATCCTGACACACCCCATCGGGTAGGTATTTTTATTATCCCCAATTTACAGATGAGAACCTGGGTCACAGAGAGGTGAGGGGACTGGTCCCAAGGTCACACATTTAACAAGCAGGGGAGCTAGTTCAGCTCCAGAGCTGTGCTTTTAACCACTACAGTGTGATCTGCAGAAAACTTCTCAGACCTTTAACTTTATTCACAGTAAATTTCTCCTTCGGGGAGGCAGGATAAAATCCATCAGGATCATCTAACTGCATAGATGTTCTCATTTGCACAAATATGGGATATCAAAAACCATAGACTTTTATAGTGAGGTAATCTAACTTGCTAATCCAGGCAATCAATCACCCAACCAAGTAACCAACAAATATTTATAGAGTGCCTAATGGATACAAGACACCGAGGATATGGTGGTGAGCAAAATGAGTCACTGGAATAAGTGACCATTAAATTAGTTTACAAATATAGTTTGAAAGAAATATTCATAACAATTGAGAGTGTAATGGGAGTTACTAATTTAGATGGATTTATATTATGAGCCACTAGGCCAATCATAAGGAAATATATATAATAGCATGAGTGAAAGTAAGTCTTGAACAATTAATTAATAATTATCTCAAATGACACTGCTACTTGCAAAATCTAAAACATTCCTCTGAAAATGGTTTGCTATTCATGTGACCTAGAGATATCCTGATCAGATGTTTTGTTTGAAATGGGACAGTACCCTTGTTTTCTGTCCTGTTTAAAATGGTATGTCTGGTTAGCCTACCCAGAGAACCCCACAAAATCATGCAAATTGACAGGTTCACAAGAACACTTGTGAAACTGCCCAGACCATCAAGGGTATATGCATATCTGAAAAGCCACCAAGTATCTAAAGGATATCACTTTACAGAAGCAATGCATGCCATTCTGTTGTTACAATGGTGGAGCTGGTAGGTGGGGCTGAATGCAGTGTTGGTGACCCCAAAAGAGTGCAGATTTTGTGCTGCACATGCTTAAAAATGCAGGGAGTCATGCTGAACATAAGGGTTTAGAGGTAGACTCTTTGGTCATTGAGTATGTTCAGTGAACAAAGCTCCTGAGAGGCAAAGCAAAGCTTAAAGAGCTCATGGGCAGAATGACTCCTACGTGAGCTTTCCTGCCACACTGAGATGATCTCATTGAAAACGAGGAGGCTGGTCCTAAACCAGGAGGGGGCGTTGCACAGAAGGAAAAGATATCCCAAAAGAAACAAAAACTTATGGCCTGGGAGTAAATTCAGCATTAAATAGACACTAATAAAAGTAAAGAAAAATAAAATTCACTGAAGCATGAGAAATTTTACTTATGAAGCTGTTTTCATTGAGGATCTGGAGTAGCATAAATCTCCCATTTTAAGACAGCTCATGCCGCCTGCCTTAAGTGATCGTCTCCACTCTCCAGACACAGCTTGGGGTTGACAGCTGTCTGGCCTGAGTAGCCATGGCACTTGTGGGACCATGACTGGAAATGTGAAAGATTTGGAGGGAACTCCAATCCATTGTTCCACTCTAATAAAGCTTTCCCTTATATTGAAGCATTGTATCTATTAATGCTACCCTTCTCGCTGAAATTCATGGATTAGCACTAATTCATGGCTCAAAGCCTCCAGGAGACTGACGGTAGCTCAGAGGTGGTTCCTGGTGACGTAAATGGGGGTGGCAGAGCCTGTACCAAGAGGATGGATGGGACGGTGTGACTTTGGTGAATTCACTGAGGGATAGGCATGTCCTGGCAGATCCAGACAGTCTCGCTGGAATTCTAGAGCTTATCACACTTGGGCATCTTGATTTAGTTTACTAAATAATTTAAGCACTCAAGAGTCTGAAGTGTCTACCAAGAACTGTAACTTATTAATAATCGATGAGAATTTTAATTGTCTAAATATAGCCGTCAGCTGGACCGGGGTATTTTCCCTCAGTAAGAGAAATGTCTGCCTAGGATGCCAAGCTTCAGCATGGTAATGGGGAATGTGATCACAAGCAAGAGAGGTGAGCTAAATGATTCCAAAAATTCCAGTTGATTCCACCCCGTGTCTCGAACCATCCACTCTTCATTTCCCCTGCCTTCACTCTACATTTGGATACATCATTTCTTCTCTGGACTCTATTGCAATGGACCACTTACAGCCATATTAATTGGAGTGAACTCACTGAGACACAAATCTGGTCACATGATGTTTCTGCCTGAAATTCTCTGACTGGCATCCCACTTTGCCACAGTGCCCCAGCCCGTTCACAGGACTTTCAAGCCCACGAGCGATGCAGACCCTGCCCACCTGTCCGGCCTCCTCTCCTGAATCATCCCTCCCTCACACTGAGCTGATCTCATTTCCTCTGAGGCTCAGTTCTGTCTCACTTCCGGGCATGCTGTTCACTACTCCTGGGCCAGCCTATGCCAGAGGGTCCTCCCCTCTCTAATCATCCCGGAAAATTCCTACAGACTGTGTGAAAATGAGCTTAGTCCTCACTTCCTCTCAGAAGCCTTTCTTCTTGACTCCCTCCTAGTCCAGCTGAGGTGCTCCTGCTGTGTTCTTCCAGAGCAACCTTTATTGTTCCTAGTTAGTGAACTGTCTTTCTCTCTGGACTGCACGGCTGACAAAGGCTAGGGCCACACCGTTCTCTGAAGGGTCTGGAACGTGCCCATTCGCCACTGTATACCTGGTACCTAGGAGAATGCATGAGACTTGGCAGAGGCTAAACAACATTGTGTTAAATAAATGCATGCATTCTAATGCTCATTAGCATCAACTTCTAATAAACTAATTACACAAGTTTATGCTTGCCGAGGGGCTTAGTGATCCACTTCTCACTGTCCATCCTCAATCCAATGCCCAAGTGACTCCTGGGTTGTCCTTCATTAGCGGGAATCTCTATTTCCCCTCAGATGAAACCTCCCATTTCTCGCTCCCTTTCTGGAACAAGAAAAGTATTGTCTCCAGTGAACACTTTGAGTATGATTTGCTGCCATTTATTAAGGGCTCACTCTATACTTTAAATAGTAGGGGTCCTTTGCTGTCACCCTGCCAAGAGGCAAAGTGTGCACACATAATGGTGGCAAGGCTGACTCCTATTATGCTGAGGTAGTGAAGAGAGAATTCATTGGTAAAGATGAGAATGAGCGGAAAGGGAAAAGAATGCACTTTAGAAAGATATAAATTGCTCCCGAATCTGAATCTTCATTAGTTTTCCTGATTCTCAGTCCAAAATGGCCTTTCCCTTTGTTTTTACTAAGAAAAATAAAAAGTAAACTAGGTTTAAGAGTAGGGGAAAAAAGTTATTTAACTGACTTAAATTTTTTTTAATCCTCAGGATAAGTCATAATAATTTCCCATGATAACCACATATGAGCCTCCCTCTTGTTTGAAAAATAATTATTTTCATTTCCCTCTAGGGCTGTTCTTAGGTTTCACGCAGAGGTACTTCTTTATATTTGAAGCTTTGAAAATCATTAAATGCTTACTAGGAAATTTCTGAAAATGCAGTATGCTAAAAAAATGAACACAAACCTTCCGCATTAATTAGCCTTTGCCAAAGAAACAAACAATTCTAAAATTCCAGGGACTTACAATAACATTTTCATTTCCATTTCATATTACAGGGGGTCTGCAGGGTGACCTGTGTCTCCTCATTCCCAGACCCAGGCTGAAGAAGCCGTCTGTGTTTGAAGGAGCGGTCCCTCTTAGGACACACTGTACTCTCGGCAGAGGGCAGAGGGCAGAGTGCAAGAGGCCGAGTCCCATCACGCAACTGCATTTAAAGCTTATCCCGAGGTCGAGTGTGTGCACATCCCGTCACACTCCAGTGGCCAAAGCAAGTCACATGGCTAAGTCCAGACCCATGAGATAGGCAGCCATGTCACCTTCTTACAGTTATGAAAAAAGTTAATTATTAGAGAACAGTAACATTACTGCAGTTGCTACCTCCAAACACCACTTATAAAATTTTCATTCAGGAATATTTTTAGGTATAGCTCATTTATTACATAGATTTTATTTTAGTATATACACAATTTGAGATTTCAGATATTTGCTCTGTATCATACTTTTCATGAAAATTATCTTTAATGGCTATATAATATTTCATTAATTGAGGAACCATAATTTCTCTATAATTTGGCCATTTAAGTTTCTCTCAATCTTCTGCTCTTATAATGATCACTAATGGTTATGAAAATCTTTGTAATTTTTTTTCTGGACACAAATCCTTTCTTTTGACTAGATGCCCAGAAAAATAATAACCAGATCAAAGAATATGAACTTAGAGTTCTTAAAACAATTTGACAAATTTCTGTCCAAAAAAGTCTTAATAATCTTGATACTCCAAGGCCTCATGGGGAGAAATGTGCTACGTCAGAATAATACCTAAACCTCCTGACATCAAGATAAATTAATAAATTAGCATTCTGGTTTGAAAAAAAAAAGTAGTAATTCTTACTCCTACTTGCAGTGTCCAAGAAGGCCTCAGTGTAGCGAATTCTTAGCAGCAGTATTAGATGTGATGGGAACCATTTCTGACACAATTTCCTACCCCAAGTATATTTTACCATTACTTTTATTTTGTGTGTGTCTCTTTTCTCTATTGGAGCCTTTTTCTCTCCATAAAGCTGAAATGTCACTGAGGGCAGAGCTCCAGGAGTCTAATGACTAAATTCTCATACCTTGCTGGTTTCTGTTTAGTAAGGCTAGTTGACTGAATCACCTCATCACCTATGTAAGTACATGACTAAAGGAGCTAAAATGGCATCTCGGTTTTTAACATTTTTCAGTGATGACTGCAAGGCAGAACATTTTTCTATATTTTTATCAACCAGTTGTATTTTTTCTTTTGTTAGTTAAGGGTACTCTTGTCCTTTGTCCACTTCCCTATCTGATCTTACTGCTTTTCTTACTAAAATACGTTATCTCTTTATATAAAAAATTAAGTTGACAAGGCACTGTAGAATTGTATGCCTGAAACCTATGTAATCTTTGCTAACTGATGTCACCCCAAAAAGTCTAACAATAAAAATAAATTTAAAAAATATTAATAATCCTTTCTGGTACAACAAATAATTTTCTGCCATGTGTTCTGTTTGACTTTTAATTTCTATTATACTTTTTCCTTAAAGGTATTTACATTTTTGTGTAGATGTAAGTCATTTATTCTTTTCTTTTGTAATTTCTCCTGTTGTTTTCACATTTAGACATTTCTTTTCCCATAGGGTTTAGTGAATATTTGTTTCTATATTTCTATATTATTTAATTTTATGTGTAGCTCTTCAATTTATTTAGAACTTGCTTGTGGTAAGGAGTGAGACAAGATTTTAAACTGATTGCTTCTCCTAAATGGTTGATGCATTTATTTCTTTTAGGACTCTGACTCCCTTGTTATGAGATTTTGAATGGAGTTACTTTCCAGTATGCAAAATGAAATGACCGTTGTGCATTTTAATGTTTTAAAGTACTTAAATTCTTAAAATTTCTCATAAAAAATTAAATCACCCAAGATTGATTTACCTTTATTATTTTTGATCACCACAGACTACTCCAGACCCAAGTCCATGGTCTAATTTTTCCGGATAAGCACAGTAAGAACTGAGACCATCAGCACAGATCTTTCATTCCAAATAGAGAAACAACCCTGAGAAAGCTCCCTGATCTCAGTGATGGGGAGAGCCAACTTCATGTCTGAAGGAAATACGAGGCTCAGAATTACGTAATCCAAATCCACTGTGATTTGAGCTATGAGGGTCACGGCCAGATCGCACACAGTATTGTGGCTGGAATTTAATATGAGGTAATGGCTGTTGTTGATTAACCATTGCTCCCCAGAGCCCCTGGTGACCTCTACCCCTTGAGAATGACTTCACCAGAGAGGAAAGACAGGAGGGCCTGGGGACAGCTGGCGGCTCCCGGAACACTGCCATGGGCACCTCACAGTTAGTGGGTCAATTTATGGATTCTGGGAGCAAGAAAGCACTACTCTCTGAGAAACCGCTCTATGATCCGCTGTTGGACATTGTGCCTCTAGTTAGCCCCACTGCACTGGGCGTTTAAAAAAATGTGTTAAGTGGCTAGAGCTCATGTCAGTGTTTTTACAACTACAGAAATACACACCCAAAAGACCAGACTTAAACTGAAGGAGCAGGGGGAAGCTTTTGGAGGTGATGGATATGCTTGTTACCCAATCAGGGGTGTGTCTATGATACGTCAAAACTCATCACACGGTGTCCTTGAGATTTAAAAACTGATATGCACTTCTTTTTGTTTAGCAATTACACTTGAAAAAAAATACCCTGCTAAAAACATCTGCTTGTCTTTGGAAATAAGCTGTTGGCAAAGTCTTCACTAATTCCAGTGGCTCAGATGGGGACTTGTGGTCTTTACAGGACAGTGACAGGAACTGCCCTTGGCGGAACTCAGCCCCAAGGATGCTGATGAATGCATCCAGTTCACCTGCAGGGAAAGCGCCTGCTGGCCGGAGCTGTGCAGAAGCTCCCCACCCGCTTCCACGTCCTCATCGGTCATCTCTGTGATCAGAAGTTCGCTGGGGATGAGCTCCCCGATCTGTGATGGAGCCAAGAGACGCTAAGTGCCCAGTGCGGGCCCTGACCCCACAGCTACAGAAGGGGGTTGGGGTGCTCATGTCGTGTGCCCTCACCTCGGCCCACCTCGCTCCATCGCACTTCAGCTCCAGCTCATTGCTGGGGGGACTCTCCTCTCAGGAGGCCCCACACTCTAGATTTGGGGACAGCACTGGGGGGAAGCTATTAGATGAAAATGTATCTTTTTCATGTCTGGACTACACTTAGTTTAACTAGTAAGTATTTTGGTCTTTTCTTTTAGAAATTATAATCTCTCCACAAGACCAAACACTCTTCTTTCCCCATCGGTTCACTTTTTCCCTGACTCGCAGAGAGGAAATGACGTCTTCTGTGGTGCAACATGGTGTGAAACCAACGAAGCCTCATTTCCAAGAGCAATGTGTGCCTCATCCCACTTAGTTTTCCACATGCCCTTTGGGCCTCTTATTCTAACACAGTAAGAAGACTCTCAGTTAACCGGCACTCAAGCAACTGGCAAAACTCTCAAGCAACCGGCACAAAAAGGAAGTTTTTTGTGCTGGTTGCTTGAGAGTGCTGGATACATTTATCCGGCACCTACCAATCCCCTGTGGGTGCTGGATACTGTGGTGTTATCCTGATTACATCATTACACTGCTACGCAGCTCTGGTCAGGTTCTAGCAGGTGGAGAGAGACACAAGGCCAGAACACACAACTCTGTGCTTAACAGTTATGCCATGCTCCCTCCTAGGCTTACAGGAAAATTAAATGAGTGTGTGCACATAATCACTCAGAGAGCAATGCTTTCTTGCTCCCAGAATCCACACACTCTCTCTGGCGCATAGGAAGAGCTCAATCAACATTGGCCATTTCTGATGTGCAGCGTCTCATCTACTTATGGAGAATTCTCCTAATTAGGATCAGCAGCAGTCTGAGAGGTTAGAGACCGAGGCCCTAACAGGGCAGTTTGGTAGTGGAATCCTTTATGCTTGAAGAATAAAAAAGGACTCTTCCTCCTCAACCACCCTCATGGCAGGGCTTTTCTTAGAATTCACCCAGGCGTCTAATTCTGGACTATGTGCATCCTGGCACATGTGTTGCACATCCTACCCAGCATGCAGACAAAAGCCTGTCCCCTCGTTTCCAAGCCCACACAACATAAAATATTGCAAGAGGCAAGCAGGAACTCCCACACGAGGGGCCACTGTGTGAATCCCTAATAATGGGTCTTTAAAAAGCCTATATGTTGACTACTCCCCAAGCCACTGCGACCAGAGAGGAGGAGGAAGGTAGTGGATTGTGCTGTGTGTGCTTATCTTGAGAAAGGCCAGGGTGATGGCTCTGCTCCCACCAGGGACAGATGGCAGCATCTCTGGAGCTGACCAGCATGCCAGGCGGAGAGCTAGCGCTCACTGGTGTTGGTGACGTGGTGGGCGTGGCCAGGAGGGCTTTGTTCCGCTGTGTTTGGGGAGCTGATCCATAGTGAAAGACCCCTGGAGGCTGCGACGCCAAAGGCTTCCTGTGGATCACAAGGCATTGCGGAGAGGATAGATAGGGTAGCTCATGTTGGCTAAGGAAAGCAAGTCTGTCAAAACGGTACGTCCACCCAGTTCCAAAACAAAGTCAGTTTTTCTCCCTCAACACAGGCTCTTGTTCTTGTAGTCAGATTTATGATGATCCCAGGGACTTGCTGGCGGCAAAGGAAAAAGGAAGTAAAATCTAAAGGGCACCACTGACTAGGCTGGGGTTCTATTTTTAGATCCGAACATCACAAATTGATGTCTTATCTGGAACTCTCCTACACGCCCAAGTGACACATGATAACAGAGTCACCAAATCCAGGCGGGTGGCTCTTGTCAGAGAATCAATGACCTGAGCGCACGATTTTGGATGTGCTCTTCGCACAGGAATGCGACCGTACTCAGCCTTCCTAGAGGTACCAGGCCGCCGCGGTGAAGCTGCCTTCTCTGCTGCACGACGGAGGCTCTCCATCCATTCACCTGTACTTTCTCGGGGTCTTGCTACTTATGCACAAGAACACTGCCCACTCAGAACTTCCAACCAGCTCCATATTTGCTGGACTTCCAACTGTCCCTTCATGCAAAGATTAAATGTTTCCAGCCACAGTGTCTGTGATTATGAAACCCGTGAAAATGACCACAGCCGACAAACACACTTCAGGCTCCAGGTAAAGTTCACAAACTTGTGTCCATACGTAGACCACAGACATGTCTGTCCAACATAGTTTTTCTTAATTTGAATTGAGACAATATTTAAAAATTAGGAGTTCTGTAATAATCCACATTTCTGGTTTCTTCTAATCTTTTTTTTTTTTTTTGAATCCCAGGCTATGTACATTGGTGAGGCTCACGAGCAGGCAGGCGACTTTAGATAAGACATGGGGTTTCCAGACAGCCTCCGCCCGCACCCCAAACTACTGCACCCCTTTACCTCCCTGGGCCCTTCAGGCACTGAGACTTGACTCCAATCTCCTTCCACTCCCTGTGTCCTCCTCCTTTTTGGCTTCCACCTCGGCTTCCTCTTGATTGACAGTTGGTTTGGGAGCATTTACACTCAACCTAACCCAGCCCGCACGAAGGATTCTGCTCCTGCCACTCGCTCCCCAGGGGCCCGTATTCAAGCAGAGGAGCCTTCTTGTCACTCACACCCTGTCCCAAGGCTGGAAGGATGACATCCAACCAACCCCTCAGAGCCCAAGGGAGAGAGGGACACAGAACTGCCACCTGCTAGGCGGGTCGGAGGGAGCAGGCCATGTTTGGGAAGTCCACCTTAATAACGGAATACATTGTGGCACCTGTACAGCTGTTCTGATGTGATGACATCATTCACTGAAAGGATAATTAGACATCATATTATCAGAGACACACTCCATTAAATGAGAACTTTCAGACATTGCTGCAAGAAATGCAATTTAGAACAACCTTTCTGGAAACAATTTGGCAATGTGCATCGAGTCTTACCAAGTTTTGTGCCCCTAGTATTTGCATTATTAAGTTTCCAGTCGGTGGACGTAATCCAATATGAAGGGAAAAATCACTTTATGAGAATGTCCACTCAAGCAGCATTTATAATAGTAAGAAACTGGGAAAGATTTAAACATTCATTGCCCAGCTGAAAGATGGTACAATCAAGTTGTGGTACCTCCATTAGAAGGGGGAAAGGGTATTAAACAGTCATGAAGATGACGTCTGGAAGCAATTCCAATACAGAAGAAATGTTCACGTTAGAATGCGTGGGTGCTTTTTTCTTTTGTAAAGGCAGGTTATACAACTTCATGTTCAGGAGATCTTCATGACATTTACTTATGTTTTCGCAGGTACGTTTGGCATCTCTGTAGTAGGAGTAGTGAAGTAGTTTTTCCAGGGGACAGTGGTTCTCTTTCCCTGACAAATGACCCAGGACCCACACACGGGCCCGCAGCAGCTGTGTTTTTCTGTAAGCGCTCCCTCACCCCGGCTGGCTGGACCAAGGCTGAACTCTTGGCACAACCTCACGGACACCAATCGACTCCCCCAGGAACCAGGCTTGTTCTTGATAAGTGGGAGAAGAAAGTACTGTGCAGAGTCAGGGCCTAAGGGGTGTGACCATGTTCGAATACCGGCACACCAAAGCAAAAGGAGCCAGAGAAGGCTGGGGCCGCTACTCCCCGAGTTCCCACTCATGCCCCGGTTCCTTGTGTGAGCCCTATCTATGGCTCTTCTGCCCATGGAATTCCCTAGCATATCCCCAGTGTGCTTTACATCAATTCTCATTTCTGTTTCCATCTGTTTAAAACGGGTTTCTGCCATTGAAAAACAACAGAATATGGGATAAACAAACGAGCATAGAAAAGAGAGTAGCAAGAGCTTTTCAGAATGTTAATAATGGTGAGAAATTGCATATAGCGTGTTTTTTTATACTTTTCTGAATTAACATGTTTCTAAAGAGAGTAATATTCATTTCCATAATTTTTAAAAAAATAAAGTGCATTATCAGAGAAGGAAATACTTATTTCTAGATAAATCCTTGCACTAGAAAGAGCTTCACTGCCATGTATGCTACTCAAATAAAGCTCTATTTCCAGCAATGCCAAAGCAGCGCAGTGTTAGACTGCTGCCCAGTTCCCCTACCGACCCAGGGGGACCTCACACTCACCAAACCCAGATCCAGAGACCCGCCCACTCTACCGGTCTAAATTGAATGAATAGCATAGCTAGTGCCAATGATTGGTTCGTGAGTGGCCATGTGACCCAATATGGGCCAATGAGATTAAAGAAGAGATTTCGAGGCATGCTCTGTCCCAGAGCAGTTAGAAGAAGAAACCAGGAGGGCTGTAGGCAAGTGAGGCTGAACTTGCCCCATGCTGAAGCCCGATAACCCGCACTTGGTTTGGCCGGTGATTAAGTCTTCCATTTTTCTGAGTCAGGGCTTCCTGACTGACGAGCCTGTGACTTCATTTGGGATATTACCATATAATCCCATTCGGTTATCAGCTTCTAATCCAGCATTTTTATGCTTCTCCGTTTGTCTCTGCCCATCTTTTCCGTCTCTAAATCGGTTTCCCTTCTTTTCAGCATATTTTAATGTGGCTCAGTTTGTAAGTTAGAACATGTGTAGAACCTGCCCAAATCTGCTACTTCTTCCAGTTCTCTCTGCCCACACATCTATGTTCTGCTCACCCCTCACTGCCTCTCCCTCCCACCACCTTCTCCACACCCCTCACTGTCACCAAGGAGCAGTCCAGCCGGAAATCACCTCGCCTACCCTTTGTCCAGAGTCCCCCAGCTAGCCTCTTGGGGACCTGAGCCGTGGGATGTGTCGCTTGCTACCTTGAGGTAACGTTTAGAAGTCATTTAAAAAGAGAAGTGAATAATACATTCTACAGTTTATTCTGTCTCGGTCTGTGTTGGTTTCTTCCACATAGTTTATAAACTGGTAGAATTTAAATAAAATTAAACCAAAATTTTTATATGCTACAGATTCCAGACTGAAGTGGTATAATCAACATCAATGATGATACTTCTGAAGAAATTTGAGCTGTGAGAGCCCTTAGAAGATTTGATTTTACAAAATCCTAGTAAATCAGTCCCACTTACATAAGAAATATTTATTCAAGGGCTTTCTATCAGTTTCAACTGCTAATCAGTTGAAGGGAGAAATGTAAATGGCAGAAAATGATTTACACCACAGTGCATTTTCCCAGGAGCCAATGAGGGAAAACTCTATCTCAGACCTCCTCTCCCTTCCCCTCATCCAGTACCACACAAAGAAGAGAGTGTTGCACAACAGCAATTCATGTGTTTTTTAAATTTCCAATAACCTCAATATATGTTTTATTTACATAAACACTTTTTTCAGCATCTTAATGATACATTTAAATACTACTTTGAATTCATTATAGTAAGATTCTACTTCACCTGCCCAAACACTTCTGACTTTCAGATAATGAGGTACAGGTGTCTAGTACAGTACGTGGTATAACATAGGCATCAAGGAAAATTAAGTCCGTAGGTATCAGGTGGGTTGTGCTCATCACTGACTCAAAGCAGCAGATTAAAGCAAGTTTCCACCACTTGAGAAAGGCTAAAAAAACAAAGCTAATTTTTCAGAGCTGATTCCATAGGACTCAGACTATAAACAGATTAAATAACACGTGATGAACTTGATTAAGGGATACCAACACCCGAATGGCCCACAGGAGACCCCGTCTTCTCTGGCTACTACTGGGGAGCCAGGAATTGGTCTTCTGTGTGGGGCCAGAGCAAAGCCTCTGCAGTTCCCACTCTTAACTCAAAAAGGATCCCCCACAAGGCAGACAATGTCTTTTTCTACAGCTTTGCAGATGTCACCTGAAAGGTAGGACTGAGTTATTATTTAGCATCATTAGAATTTATAATGAAATGCAATATTTGACCTTTGTATAAAATGAGAAAAAGTTTTAGAATATAGACCCCAAACACTACGAAGAACTAGGGCTGTCCAGAAAGTATCCAGCCACGCAATATGAAAACTAGAGGCATTTATGGCTGGATTTTTTCCAGACAGCCCTGATATATTCAAAGGTTTGGATACACAGCCCACATAGTATGGAAAATTTACCTTTCCCCCCCAAACCTCTCTCTATTTGTCACTAACCAAGGACTTGGATTAAACTTTGTTCCATTAAATTAAAAAGAATAGATATTTCTGCTGCTGTTGAACATTTATTGAGAGTTTACTGTGTGCCAAGCAAAACCTATGTAAACAATCTTGATGGATTATAACAAATAAACGTTAGTGTTGAAGGACATGGAAAACATGCGTAACAGCCACGGAGTGGAATATATCCATGGAACGTGATGTTTGTCGATCGCATATAATTGTAAGCAAACGCGAATTTATTTTATCTAAAGACTGTGGACAAAGGCATGACTAGCGAGGCTGACTCACAGTATGCACGCCGTGCAGTCACGTGGGGACCTGCACCCGGAAGGACCTGAAGTTGGGTTTCGTGCTCTATTATTGTTGTGAAATTCTTCATGTTTGAACATTGAGATCTGTATTTTCATTTTGCACTGGACCCCCACAAATTATAGTGCCTGTCCTGTTCTTAGATCTAATTTGACATACATATCCTAAAGAAGGCATTCTTTCCACCCCCCAAAAGTGACAAGGTTGGTCCTGAGTAGTTGCTTTTCAGTTTTATCTCACAGAATTTTTTTTTGTCCACCAGTAACCTTCAAAAAAAAAACAAAAAAACAAACAAGCGAACTATATGAGTTGGACAATTCATTTTGAGAACTCACTCTAGAAAAAGTGCTACATACCTCACTGCTATCACTACAGTCACCTTTGAAGTCCTCCCCTTGGGAAGCTATGTACCAACGTCAGTGCCTAGTCCACCCTTCAAAGCAATTTTGGAACTCTTTTTCTGGAATGGCCATCAGAGCTGTTGTCCTATCACAAGGTCACCTCACCAAGTTGTTTGTACAGTGCTGTCAACATAAGTGCACAGTGGCAAGTTCGTGAACTTAATTGTCAGATTTGGGGTCCAATGAACTTAACTGTCAGGTTTTTTATGTTAATTAACTGAATATCAAAAGCACCATTTTTCCTATAAGTCCTTACTGGTTACTCCAGCCACATTTATTGGCTGTGGCTGACTTTCTCCACGGGATCCATGAGCTGTGAGTGAAAAAGCACAAATGGATCACCAGGGGATATCAGGAGATGAAGGAGAGAACATTCTTTCCTGAGTTAGGAGCAGAAAAAAATTACAGAGCAGCAGTAACTCTGTTCTGAGCCTAAGAAGGTGAGTGCCCCTGTATTTGGGATGGGGAGGCAGAAGTTCAGTGACAGTACTAGGAGCAGCATTTGCCCAGGCCTGGAGGAAGATAGGCCTTTGCCTTGCCCTGTATCAACCACCCTGGAGGGGCCCCAACCTCGCACAGCATACTCCACATAAAGGGAATTGCCTGGAGTGGGATAGAAACTTGGGAGTTTGGCTTCATTAGGGAATACTGAAACCATGTGAGCTATCCAATTTATCAAACAAGCACACAACAAGAACTCTCCCAAAGCAAGTGTGGTTTAGAGGTAGAACCACCACGCGATCTGAGACATGTTCATTGTGTGATCCAAGCGTTATGTGCCTTGGACTCCCCAAATCCTTTAGAATTATAGGTTAACATAGATTTGCAGTGTTTAAATTAAGATGTTTCAAGTTCTATGCCACATACAGTGAGAAATGCAACACCTAGAGAGGTGTCAGCTTCAGGGAAAGCCCCATCAGTTCACTTTAAACCACCTTTTCCATTGAAGTCGGCGCCTCTCCTGTGTTTCCTTTCTCATGGCCGGTCTCCTTCCTGCCCCAGGATGACCTTAATGTGCATCATAGATCCTTTTACTTTTGTGTTTCCTAAACCTCAAACACAAGGTTGATTTGTGTAGCAGAGGTATATTGAAGGCTTGTGGGTATTGCAGTGGGACCCCAAACTACAAAGCAGGTGTCAGTGGCATCTCTGATCTTTATAAAACCCTTTACAGGAGCCACCACTGCCCATTTCCCATGCCTGCCTTCCTCCTTAGGCCTGCTGCCCACCACTGGTTTGTTTTTCCCTTTCCACCCTCCTTTTACCTGGGTCTCACCTCGTTTTCTCCAAGGAGCACTGGGAATTTTAAGTTCCTCCTTGGTTATGCAAAGACAACTGTGTACTTACTATGGACACCTAAAGAAGATATGAGTAGGTCAAGGGCATTCCCCAAATAAATCTACGTGGGGTCCCACCCTTGCCAAGAACTCGCCAAGATCTGAAATTTCACTCTTGCCTTTCACTCTCCCCCAGCAGTCTCCATCAGTAAACTGAGAAGTACAGGGATATACTCTCCTGGAGATACAGCGCACACGCACCCCAATGGCGAGCAGAAGCAATGTCAGTCAGTCCTGGAGAAGCACCACGCCCCCCACCCCCATAACACCCTGTGCTGTTGCTAAGGGGAGTAGAGCTAGGCTCAGCCTGTTCCTCTGCAGTTTTAGGATTCAGTGCATTTGCCAATCAGTAACAGTGAAAGACATTCATGAAAATGAGATTTGAGCACCCAAAAAGACAGGCAGACAGAAACAAACCTACTTTCTGAATAAATAAGTATAAATACAAATTTTAAAATAGACAGCCAGTCAAGAAGACAGAAAAATCTATTGTGACTCAGAAGAATTAAGATGCAAAACTGATTAGAACGTGGTCTTTAAGAATTAAAATATTACAAAGCACATTGTGTAAAGTGCTCTTTTTTCAAAGTATAGCTAAGTAAGTCCCACACATTGTATGTAATGATTTGATGCTTTTTTAGAGTTGTAATATTAGCTTGTTTTCCTTTTCTGTTATTGAGGTTAATATGTATACATTGCATACTTTGGTAAATAGTTTTATACATTTCACACTTTGTAAACTCTGGTAAATAATGACATACATTTTATACTTTATGTACTTTGTATACTTTGGTGAAGTTTTGCACACAGTACCTAGTGTGACAGGTTCTATTTCTGATTTGCTTACACATGCAGAAGAAACTGTGTGTTTTAAACAATCCTATAAGGCCCAGGGTCTTATATAACCATCTCTCTTACTATGGTTATCCCATTATAGTATAATTACCTGTTAAGGTCATTGATTTTTCATTAAACTGTGAGTGCCCTCAGGGTAGGAACTGGATTGAACTCCTTTGTATCCCTGATGCCTAGCAGTTTCTAGCACACAGGTGATGTTCAATAAAGTGTTTGTTAAATAAATCAGTGAATAAATGGCCAGTGTTTAAAAGAAATCAAGATGAGTCTAACAGCAGTTTAGAGAAATAGCCCAATAAAAATCAGATAGCATTCAAAAGGGAACTATTCTAGTAATCACTTCAGCGAATGGGTTTGCACTAGTTTTAGACTAATTGCTAGATTCATCTTATCTCACCTGCTTACCAGTTCCTTACTTTAAAATCAGGGGTGTCCAACCTTTTGGCTTCCCTGAGCCACTGTGGAAGAAGAATTGTCTTGGCCACATGTAAAATACACTCACACTAACAAAAGCCGATGAGATTAATAAATAAATAAATAAATAAGAGGTCCGTGTGCAATTTTCATAACGCTTTAAGAAAGTTTATGAATTTCTATTGGGTCAAATTCAAAGCCGTCCTGGGCCGCAGGTTGGACAAGCTTGCTTTAAAATCAGCAGTTCTCAACCTGTAGGTCGCAACCCCTTTGGGGGTCGAATGACCCTTTCACAGGGGTCACCTAAGACCATTAGAAAACACGTATTTATGTGGACGTGGACTTATGCAAACCAGTCACACATGTGTAGAGAGCAGCTACCAATAATTTTATGGTTATGGGTCACCACGACATGAGGAACTGCATTAGGGGTCGCGGCATTAGGAAGATTGAGAACCACTGCAAAATGAAAGAAACCTCTCTGGATCCTTATTATAGAGGAACCTAGATAAATGCTTATATCACAGATTGATGGGAAAACCCCCAGAAGCATTTTGCTCTCTTAAAAATAAAAGTACTGTTTTTTCGTTTTCTATTTTCTCCAGTAGTAATAAAAGGTCAGAAGAGAAGCCATGAAAAGTATTCCCTGGCTCTACTGGGCCAAAGAAGCTTAATTTTTTTTTTTAAAGATTTTTTATGAAAGTATAGCTGAAATACAATATTCTCTTAGTTTCAGGTGTACAAGCGTAGCTTGAAAGATGAAATTCTGGTCAGGTTCAGAGCATGAGGGGATTTCTGGAATGTAGTTACAGTGAGCTTAGCCCCGCAGGGATTGCTTTCCTGGGTCTCCATCTCTTTACATTAGGTATCTGCAAACTGACTTTCAAGTTCTCACTTGGCCTCACGTTCCCAACTTCTCAGATTCAAATGTCAGTAGGGACGAGGCTGGCAAAGGGCACAACGTTTTAACCGGCGAAGGAACTTGCACCGTGTTCTAAAAGATCATTTCCATGAAAACACCCATCCTTTAACCTAGCATGCTGGTGTGCTGGGCTCGGCCTCCAGGAACTGAGTTGACAATGACCAGTCTGGAGAGCCACTGAGGCAGCGTTGGAAGACTGAACACTTATGTCAGCTGTGGGCTCCAAAGGTAAAAAGGTGCGTCATCCGGGGATGTCACCAATCTCCCTGCAGCCCCGCCATCCGGGGATGTCACCAACCTCCCTGCAGCAGAAGTCCCACATCGGCACCACTCAGAACAGCAGGTCTGGTCCAGCCCCAGGCCCAGAGTTCAACACCAATCAAAGGCACCTTAATAAACAGGCCTCCTTTGTCAGGGATGCAGCACAGTAATCCAGAAATTATTGATCTCCCTCTAAATACTATCTGATTAGGGTAATCAAACTTACTGTTGACTGAGGAAGACACAGATGTTGCAACGGTTAGGTGCACTGCATTGTTAGACCTGCCGGGTCTGCCCTGCGGCTCGCCCTGCTATCCATCCCCAGGGACAAGGTAGTAACCTCTCTGCACTCCACTGTGTCATCTGTAAGATGAGTTGCCTTGATTACAGTTTTTGGGGTGGGATGAAAATGAGAAAATACTTGCATAGCCCTTAGCATCACGCCTGGCACAGAGTGAGAACTCAATACATTTGTATATGTATGTATAGGTAGACAGAAAGATAGATGGACGTACAGATACTTAGTAAAAATTTGATACAAAGCCTTCAAGCCACCAATATGAAATTTTAAAATTCCTTCAATATTTAATTACAATATTTGGTGCTACATGCGCTATTTCTCCATGTGTTATAGCAACACTAAGACAAACCTTCGATGCAATGTAAGGAAAGTCTGCAATTAAGACCTGGTTCCTCCATTTATTAATTTTGTGAGAACTTAAGCAAGCCACGCCAGTCTTCTGAGTTTCACTGTCTTCACCAATTAAATGAGGCTACTGAAGCCCATCGAGCAATATTGCTGGGGAGTTTTAACCAAATGAAACTGTATACCCATGAGTGCTAAGCACATGTGAAGGGTACGATAAATATTTGTTTGATGAATGTGCTTTGCATTGAATGCAAACCCTTGGATAAAAAATATGCACTTCCTTTAGCTTTCAAATTAATTTGCTGCAGCTCAGGAGACACACACCTGAGGAGATTTACAGAGAGTAATGTATTTACCTGGCACAAAGAGGCAGTCTCCGACATCATTCATAAATCTTCAGTGTTCACTAGGGTTTTTCTGATGGCTAAATATATTAATTCACCCTACAAAGAGCTATTGACTGCCTACCCAGTGCCAGGAAAGGTCCTCAGGAGCCCAAGACACACCAACGAATATGACATTCCTGGAAAATTTGTCCCCATAATAACAAGACTGAATCGTAAACATCTTTCACTGAGGGCCGATCCACCATCCACTTTTCTCAGAGACAGTAGATACTAGTGGGGTGAGTATGGGCCTTTGGGAAAGCTTCCTCTGGATTCTACAATGATTTATTTTAGGAAAAATTACTGATATCCCAGTCTCAGATCTTTAAGTGTTTCAGCTTTTCCAGAACTTGTGACCACTCAAGTACTGTGCAGAGTTGCAAGGGTCTTTGGGAGCAGGGAGCTCCCAGAAATGATAACCCCTCCCTCGTGTGGGTCCCCAGACTGGGAAGTTCTCATGTATGGCTGGAGTTGGGGGCTTTGGGGTACCAGCTGCTCTAGGAAAAAATCACTGGATCTTTCTGTTCCCCGACCAGTGAATTCTAGGACCCTGCTTCAGACCTGGGGGCTGACGGGGGTGAGGACTTGTGAGCCCTGGGGCAGGCCTCGCAGGGTGAGTGGAGTGGCAGCAAATGCTCTGGCAGCCCCGTGTCACTGATGGGCTCCCCAGAGTCTCTACGCACCAGAAACCCCGAGTGGGAACCTCTGCTCCTGGTCCTGACTCTCCTGACCCACCACGCCTGCTTCCAGCCGCCCCAGTGTGAACGGACGAGCTGTCCAAAAGAGCACCTGCAAGGGTCCAAGGGGGCAGCCCTCGTCCACAAAGGGAGCGTGCTAACGGAAGGTGGAAAATGCCACTAAGCAGTCCCCAAGTCACCCAGCTTCCTCCCTTCCCTTAGTCTGCACCGGGCAACGTCAGCTCAGTGGCTTTTCTCAACTGTTCGGTTCATTTTAGCTGTTTCTAGACAGATAGCCACAATCCAGGTGAATCACCAGGAAAGCTGAGGATAAAAGCAAGTAGCACACTGCTGTACTGTGGACCACTTAATCAGCCCTTAATCAGCACAGAACACAGGCAGGGTACCTCTTCAAGACACGGCTGTTTCTGGACAAGGCAGAAATATGTGCATGTGTGTGTGCGCACACATGTACACACACACACGCATGTGCAGCATACATGCAGTAATGATTGATGATGGAAAAACAGTCACTTTCTTTTTGTTCATATCTAACTTTTCTGTGTGTCTGGATTTTCTCAAGTCAAGTGCTGCCAAAGAATACCTATGTATTTGACTCTTCAGATAGGAATTTATTATACAAGTCTGATGAGATTTTCTCTTCCTAAATTGACTCATTTTTGGTGCAAATAAAGAGGATCTGTGTATTGTCTCAGTGTAAATGTGACTAATGGTAGATAGACAAGGTTATTCCTCCCATCTATTCCAGGGGGACAGATACGGTGTGAAAAAAACATTGCCTTCTTTGTTCGTGATCTGCAGTATCAGCTTTCTCCTATTCAGGAGATTTTATCGTTTTAGATTAAGAAATCTATTTTGTAACCTGTTATTAAGCCAAACATTTTCCCCATGTTCTGATTACAAAGGGTTGTATTTTCCTGTTCTTCTCACGCCCACACGGTTGTGCCTTTGATGCAACTGGAGCAACAGAACTGCATTATTATCGTCAAAAAAATTCAGAACCAGATTTCTAGCATGCAAAGTGGCATTCAACTTGACACAGACAGAAGAGGAATGATGAGGGTGATGCACAAAAGATGTGCTCATGTTATCACCCAAAGGGATGGTTTACTTGGTCACTTGCCATTTTCAGAAAGCCAAAGAATTACTCTCCAGTTAAATGTAAGGTGGGTTCTTGCAAGAAGGTGCAACTTGGAGATCAGATACCCTGTTTTATGTACCCTGTTGTATCCCCCATGATGTCTTAACAATGGTTTTTGGAGGAATGAATATAAATAAATGAATGGTTGGATAAACCAATGGAGCTAAATTTTTAAAAGTGAGGTGTGGAGACAAGAAAAACAAGATGTGAAAAGAAGAGTCTTATTAGAGAGAGCAGGGTTTCTTAACCACAGCACTGTTGACAGTTTGGGCAGGAAACGTCTGTTTTTATTTTTTTGAGGGGAGGGGTTGTTGCACTGTGCATTGTAGGATGTTTAGCAGCATCTTTGTCTCTATCCACCAGATGCTAGTAGTGACCAAATAGGTCTCCAGACATTGCCAAATGTCCCTGAGTGGTGTGGGGTGGGCAGCAGGTAGAAGGGCAAAAATCATTGTTGGGTGAGAACCACTGATCCGAAGAAGCAATCTCATTTTATCCATAGGAACTGGGAATAATCAGAGTTCTTATAATATATGTGGCACAGGACGTACATGTCGAGTCCTGTTGCAAACATTAACATTATTAAGACAATTTAGTTCCCAAAATTAATTTAAAGTATGTCAACTTACAGAATTCAGATTGATCAAAGTATACTACTATCAAGTACAATGTGTTTCTAACCAGTATTCTCATTGAAGTCAGGTATGTAAGCTGTAATGTAGCAAATCTGGGATGCAAAGCCCATAGGTCGTTATTCGGGCATTTGTATCAATGTTAGATCACTCCCATTCTCCCCAAAGACAATATGGTGGGAACAGAACGTGAATTTAGTGGGACATGGGCACATCCCTGTCTTTTCCATGAGTGCAAACCTAGTTGAGGGAATGGTGCTACAATAAGGATGGCACTCAGCAAATGTTAACTGAATGAATAGACGAATAAATGAATGAATGAGTGAATATGGCTTTTCTTTTCCAAATTTACTGCCAAGGATTCACTTGTGTGTTGACTCGAGCCCAGACAATTAAGATTGAATCTGACCTGTATTTTTGAAGATTGTTGTAAGGTACAAAATGAACTTTTTGTAGGATTTTAGTTTTCCATCTATATCTGAAACTTAGAATGTTTCAAGTTCCTTCTGCAGTTGACTGTTTATTCAATAATTACTTTAAACAATCTTTTTATAATTGAGGAAGCAAAAGCAATGGGGAATACCCTGCCTTCTCCCAGTGGTATTCTAAGTCTGCCTGAATGCTAAAACACACAAACAAATTTGTTTGTTTACAAAAAAAAGTCTAATGCAATTTACAAATGACTCTCCTGCAAGAAATTAAATTCAAATAAATAAAATTAGTTTAGAAATACACATTATAAAATGCAACACTGTCCCTCATAAATTACTAGGTTGTGATTTATGATGCGGTTTCTGTAGGTCAAAAATTGGAGAAAGAGAAATCTGCCAATGATACAATTATATAAATTAGCAAATAAAAATTAACTCAGAGTTTAAATGCAATAAAGCAATACTGTTCAATCAGGGCACAGAAAGAAGCAGCAGGGAACCAACTACATATATAATGGAATAAACTGATTGATACCTTCCATTATCTAGGCAGGATCTCAATGACCCAATCAGTACACTTCTGAAGGTAAAAATTTTAAGCCATGCAAATTACAATGTGAAATGAATTATAATGACCCACTCTCCTCCCCAAATGATTACAGAATTCAGGCAAAGGAGACATACCAGTTATGCTAAACATAGAATCTATCTATGGCTGTAGGAGTTATAACGCATTATGACTTAGCACCATGACAAATTACGGCAGTTCCTCTTCTAAGAAATACTGTATAAAAATGTAATGTAAATATGCAATACCTAGAAGCAGAAAAACATTGTTTTATCCTTTTATCATTAATTCCGTGACTAGAATATAAATAATTTGAAATCAGAAAAAGATGTGTCAGTCCTATTTACAGGGTGACTATTGCTCCAAATTTAAGGAACAGTCAGTCTGTTCTTTAGAAGAATCCCTTGAGAACGGTCTGTGGCTGGACAGTAACATGAATTAACTGGGACCCAAACTTCTGTCTCTTGTGGAGAAGGGTCACTTTTACCTATCAGCACCCCCCCACACACACCAATTAGCCCCTCAACCCCCACCCCACAGTGGCACATACAGTACAGGATGCTGATCCTGGGGGAAGACTCTAAGACAGAGAAATCACTAACATTCAAACGAGCGAACTATGGTAAGGACGACTTGTTTCCAAAGGGATGGAAACCCTCATTTGCGAAGAAGCATTGTTTTTAAACAAATTATGCTGAATTAAAATTATTTATTACACAAATCCCATTAAGAGCTTAATAGTGCTCTATTTGGGCAATGGAACTGGATAGAAAAATTGTCTTTGGGATCATAGATTTTCAAGAGTTTTTGGCTTTTCAGGAGGAAGGGATCACCGATTCAATATATGTTAATTAAAAATAAATAAATAATGACTCTTTTTTTGGTCCACTGTAAAAATTCTCTCTTCTCCAGGCAGTTGCATGCTTCTGACTGTTGGTTGATAAAGTAATTTTTAAGGAAGTGCACAAAAGGAAAACAAAAAAATATATTTTTTTTTTCAGAAACAAATGGGAGTACATTGGGATATATTTTAAAGTTCGGATTTTAAGAAGGATATCGCTTGCATTTCATATCTTCTCTTCTGTATTAGCTACGCAATATTTGCCGGGTTCACACATGCTGCACTAAAATCGCTGAGATAATCTCATGCCACATGTGACCGGTCCTGCTTATTTTTTGATCATGTAGTTATCACCTTCAGATTCCTTAGTACAAATGCTAATGGAAAACAAATGCCTTTTATGAGGACAGTGCCTAGCCCATGGTGTCAAACCATAAACATTCATGACCTGTATATGTATTTGTCATTATCCAGAAGGATAACACCACAACTTACATTCTAAAAAATACTGATACAGGTCAGTAAATACTTCATGTAACTGTAGGAAGTTTACCTTTCAAAATAAATGTAAATTTTTGAGTCTCATGAAAAGGAAGTTTTAGTTGGAAAAATCCTTATCACTGGGTCTATTTTCGATATAAGTAAAGAGAAGATGATTAGAATTATTGGATGTAGACAGGATTTAGGAAACAGACTGAAAAGGTTTGCAATGTTGTTTTTTTTGTTTTGTTTTGTTTTGTTTTTTTTGTTTTTGGTGAATAATGCTACTTCCAATAGAAGTGGAAATTATATTATTTTTGAAGTAAGTAAAAGGATTGCTCTATACCTGGAAGTTTCAAGGTTACATTGAATAGGACTCATATCACTAAAAGCCCTTTTTTGGGGGGTGGGGGTAGGAGTGCGGGTAGGAATAGGACTGGCTACCCAGAAGAAGAAAGAATAATATTAATGTCAAGGAAAATCCTTACTTGGAACTTCTTTGGCTGGTCTGCTGCTGCAAGTTCTGACTGATTGCAAAAAGACATCAGACATGTTCCATTTGCTTTAGGTTACAGTCTTCATTAAAATGAGAATTTACTGTTTACTTTCCTTGAGAATAAGGAAATTTTCTATTCAATAAGCGATAGTGATGGCTATGATCTCATTTAAAGGACATTGTGATCCATCCTAGAAAGTATAAATGATATTTTTTAAAAAGAGTAAACAAGCAATTTGGGAAAGAACAAAATGTAACAGAACCAGGAACTGTCCTAATGGTGCTATTCTCATATGTTAACACAACCTTTCATGGAAGCATTTAACCAATTAGATACGAGACAACTTTTCCTGGGGAATCAGGACTTACACAGTGGGAATGTCACAAAGGTGCATTTTGTGCCCAGCAACTTGCTGCTTAACCTTCACCCACCTTTGTGATCCCTGCCTTCTTCATCATCCTCAAGTTATTACCATCTCCCTCATCACCGTCATCATCACATCAAATGCCACTTCGGTGGAGAGTCTTTGAAGAACTAATTCTCTTTGTCACTACTGTTTATCTTCCCATATTTTTTACCCCTTCCCCTGCCTTAAATTTCTTCCTATGTTTAAACATGGAAAATTGTGTTTTCTATGTAGTTGTTCACTACAGGTACCTGAGGACAGGGACTTCTTCTGTCTGGGTGTACCCGTGGGTTCTGAGTTCCTGACACACTGTTGATACTCAGCGTATACTAGTTAAATGAATGAAGTCTATCTCAAACACTCGTACAGCCATGCTTAGTCAGTCACACATTTACCACACATTTTTGGAGTGTTGACGACGTGCCAGGTACTTTTCAATGAACAGGAGATAAGCAGGAACAAACGAGTCCAGCCCTGCACTCCAGGAACTCACATTCAAGTGAAGAAGAAAAATAATAAGCAAAGTAAAGAAGTAAATTATGCAGTATATTAGACAGTGATAAATGCCTGGAAGAAAAAGTAGGGAGATATGAAATATTGTGGGTAGTGTAACATCTGAATCAATATTGGAGATAAGTGAGAGAGAGAATCATTTAAGTTTGGTGGGAAGAAAACTGCAGGCAGACAAAAATCTAACATGAAAACGAGCAAAACAAGAGAATCTTGGAAAGAGACCAGCGTGGTGGGAACAGAGCAAGGTGGGAAAAAGTGGTAGGAGATACAGTGGAGAGACAGTGGGAGCATTGCACTCTGAGTGGGAGGGGAAGCCACTGGAAGACATCAAGAAGAAGAGTGACAACCATAAATGACACCAATAAATGTTTGTTAAAAAAAAAAAAAAAAAAAAAAGAAGAAGAGTGACAGATGCGACATAGTTTAAAAGCTGCTGTGCTGAGAATATGTGATGGGTCATGGGCCACAGAAAGGAAGTCAGTTATGTTATTGGCAATCCTACTTAGGTCCTGTGGCTCTGTTTGTCACCACCCGCCACATGAGGACTTTGCCCACCTTTTACCCAGTGCACAGATTTCACATATTCTCAAATATTATTGAGTTCCTGCGTGTTCCTCGACACTGTGCAACATCTACGAACATAACAGCAAATGAGGGCATAGTTAAAATTTGTAAATTGGATTAGTAATGTGTTTACTATTTGAATTATTTAATAAATTACTTATAAGATTTAAAATTAAGATAGCAAAGGGGAAGAAGTACCTAGCCTTGCTACAACATATTATCTAAAATGCCTGTTTTTCAATAAAACATAACAAGAGATTCAAAGAGGCAGGAAAGTGTGACCCATTCTCAGGAAAAAAGCAGGCAATAGAAACTGCTTTGGGAAGAATCCAAATGATCGACTTATTAATAAGGACTTCAAAGTAGCCATTATAAATATGTTCAAAGAACTGAAGGAAACTATGTCTAAAGACTTAAGGAAACAGGTGATGAAAACATCTCATCAAATAGAGAATATCAGTAAAAAGATATAAATTATTTAAAAGGACCAAATGGAAATTCTGAAGTTGAAAAGCATAATATAATAATCAAAATGTAGAATTCACAAGAGGGGCTCAGCAGCAGATTTGAGCTGACAGAAGAATCAATAAACTTGAAGATATATTAATAAAGAGTATGCAGTCTACAGAACAGACAAAAAAGAATGAAGAAAAATGAGCAGAACCTCAGAGAAATAAATGTAGGGGACTTTTGAGCACACTAATACATATATAATGAGAGTTTGAGAGGAAAGAGGAAGAAAAATCTTAGATGAAACAATGGCTGAAAATTCTTTAGATTGGTTGAGAATCACTTTCTACATATCCAAGAGAGTTCAAGCAGGATAAATATGTACATAGAACCATACCCATATGCAATGAAGTAAAAATGTTGAAAAACCAAAAATAATGAGAAAATCTTCAAGCAGAAGGAGAAAAATTCGTCACACACATTGGGCCTCTAATAAGATTAACAGCTGAATTCTTATCAGAAGGGACACCAGAGGCAGTGGGATGACGTATTCAAAGTGTTCAAAATAAGACACAGTCAACCAAGCATCTTACAGCAAGCAAAACTCTTTCAAAAATGAAAGCAAAAAGAAAGACATTCCCAGATAAACAAAAACCTGATAGAATTTGTTGCTAGCAGACCTGCCTTATGAGAAATTACTGAAGTTCTCCTGGGTGAAAGCATGCGATATGACAATAACTCAAACACGCCAAAAACAAACCAACAAACCAGAAACAGAAACAACCACAACAAAAAACAAAACAAAGAGTACCAGTACATCAAAAATAAAAGAGGTGAAATACTCATTTGTTGTTCTTACCATAGGGTTAGAGAAACCAGGGTGGGAAAGCAGACTTCACTGGTTTGTGGAAGAAATGAGGTGAAGAACTGAAACTGAAAGGAGTGATAGAATATTCTTTAAATACATTTGGCTGTGAAGCAAAAGACCAAGAGGGAATAGCTAGGAAAGTTCTGAGGATTTTAGGAAAACAGTGGATATAATTCTCCTTAGTGTTTTCCAATCATGGAAGTCATTCACGTATATTTAAAAATTCAAAGGTAGAAATATATGATGAACAAAGGATAGTCCTCCAACTTTCAACACCAAGGAAGCAATTAAGAGTTCATGTAAATTCTTCTAGTTGTGTTGTATGTCTATAATTATTCATGTAAGTATAGCCATGTTGCTCCTTGGGGAAAAAAAAAAACTGAAGTGGTAGGACGTGTGCAAAACTGCATGTTGCTACAGCAAAGTAGTTATCTGAAAAAAATGGGTTGTAATTCAAATAAAGTGACGACCAGAAGCTCATGGTGGGACTCATGGATTGACTAGATTTTCTATGGTCACTGTGCCTACATACAAACTCATCCATATTTTTTATCTCGACCTAGCCAATGGAAGTGGTCTACTGGTGGGGATAAAGGAAATGGAGCTGGCCTTTCTATACGAATCCAGGATACCATTTACTATTATATTGGGAGCACTTATGATAAGAATATTAGGATTGCTTGTTTTATTCTCTGACTGATCTGTAATCTTTTCTGCAGGGCAGTAACTAGATTTCTCACTTGCTTGATACTGTATCTACAGAACATAGATCAATGCCTGTCACCATGATGCAGAGATCAATTATGTTTGCTCACTGAATTAATGAATGGGTAATACATAGTCACTAAACATGTATGTATCAAAGCAAAGGTATGCATGTGTATGTGTGTTTGAATTTGGCCTTGATAGTTCCTGTTTTATCTAATAGTTCTGACTCATTCAAATAAACTATATTGTGAGCATTGAATGTTGCAAGTAAATGCTGCTTTCTAAACAAGCAGGATAAAGCTATCAAAAGTGATTGGAAATTTTAAATGATCACTCCAGCCTTTAATTTTTGTGTATGTACTATTAAAGTCATTTGAATGGGGTAGGAAATATGGCTGGTGATCTAAGGAGGACACTGATATCCATAAACACATATTCCTTGATTATCAGTGATGGGTTAATTTATTAAAAACAGCATATGTTAAATTGAAAAACACCACACTCCTATCCAAATTCCAGTTCAACTGAATTACAAATTTAAGTTTTATGTGAACTTGAAAAGGCCACTGGAAAGGCCAATATAATTAAAATTCAATTAATATCTTACTTTTTTTTTGAGTCTACAACAAACCATCCATTATATTTTGGCAATGAGTAAATTCCCATTTGCCATTAAACTAGCCATTTACTTTCTTTGTTCTCCAATTTCAAAATCGAGTAGCAGTCTAATTATATTCATTTCTTTGTTGAGCTCATATGTACATTTTTCATTCATAGTTTGTGCGAGATTCTTTGATTAATATTTATTTACTAAGGCTTTCAAAGTATGAACATTTATAGGTCAATTCCATTAGAGGAATAATTGGGTGCCAACATGTGCACACAACAAGTGATTATTAATCAGCTTTTTGAACAAGAAGAAAATTAAGATAAAGTGTCTATAATAAAAAGGGGGTTCCATTCATTTTTAGACTCCCTTCCCAACAAGGAAAACAAAATCAAGAATCTGTTTTCAGTTCCTTTAGGATCTCGGGATTGACCTTGGGCATTAATTTGATTTTACAATAATTTAGAGGTTAGAATGACATTTACATTAATAATCCTTTTTAGAGTAAATTGAGCAATACAAATGCATTTGTAATACATAAATATGTATTACTCCATTAATTACATAAGTTGTCTCATTTATTACTGTACTTGTAATTAATCCATGAGAGATATTTTATCATTCCAATTTTTCAGATAAAGAAACTAGGGCTGAGAGAAGTTAAGTGACTTGTCAAAGGCCCGAAAGCTATACTGCTGCCCAGCAATGTGCCTAAGAGCCATAAATTCCCACACATTGCATCCGCTCATTGAATGCTATTTCCTTTCAATAGCTTTGTCCTGTGCAGTTGTTCAAACTGTGCAAAGCTGGAGAACCCTAATGAAAACTTCGAAATCAGATTATGCAGATGCCAACTCAATGTTAGCTCAACCATTTAAAACTAAACATTTATTCGATTATGCCTTGCATTTTTAGTAGTAATTTCACATTTTAATTTTACTAGCATATTAACTAACTTTTTGGTTATTTTTTCCTAAAATAAATACATATGTGATTGTGAATCTGTGGGCTTTGGGTAGAAAATCTCCTTGGAGGACCTACCCGTGTGGACAAAAATCAGTCCCACATTCTCTTCATTCTACAAAGCAAGATCGACCCCTACCTTTTTTTAAATCAGCCTGTGGGGCCTCCGGTAAAATCAGGCAGCAGTGAAGAGCATTACTTACCCCTAATTTTTAAGGGTGTATTTTTTGGTCCTATAAGGAGGAAGTATATAATTTATTCAGATTTTAGCTTTGTATACATTTCTTACATTATATCAGAAAGCTCTGGCATGTGGCCTCTAAAGTTCAGAGGAAGGACCATTGCACCAAACATACTTAACAGCTCTGAATCAATGATATAAAATATTTGTTTTCAACAGACACCAACGTCATGACACTACGTGCACAATTGAAGAGTTCACTAGCATCACCACTAGCTACAAGCACGTTTGGAAGAAATTCCCTCCATGTGAACGTCGTGGTGATTCCCTAATACTCACTCCACCCAGTGACTGGCCTAAGCCCAGATGGCAGCTCCATTCCTCTTGCCAGTGGTGGCTCAAGAATGGGCATGTGACCAATGAGACACGAGCAGAGGTCTGCAGGACTTCCAGAAACATTTTCCTGCTTCCAAGAGAGATCTCAAGGAACGGGTGGTCTCTCCTAGCTATTGTGTCAGATGGAGGAAAGTAGAACTGTGACAGCTGTGCTGTTACCACCCTAAGGATGAAACCAAACCTGAGAATGACCGAGAAGGGTTGGAAGGAACCCGCGTCCCTGATGACATCACTATTGGAATCCACAGTTTTATTACTTGCAGCAAAAGCTGTTCTATTGATAACACATTTTGAGCACCAATGACAGACTGAGGTCAAAAAGGGCTGTTTGTCGTTGAATTTATGGAGCCATACTTAGGAAGAGAGAGAATTTAAGAGCAAATTTAGAAATTTAGATTAAATTCTATGAAGGCATTAATGTGGTAGCAAAATCAGGCCACCAGGTGAGCTGGGACGCAAACACAGTCAAGAATTACAAATGGGGTCAGAACTTGGAGGTGAGGGTAATTTTCTTGTACTGCAAAGGATGACCTCACGCCACAACGAAGTCCTTAACAAGTGAGGCAGAGAATGTCAAAGCCTCAAGTGTCAACACAGGGAAGTTGTTGAACCAGGAGAGGTCTGGAATGCTGACCTCTTATATGAAAAATGAAGGCCAGTGTCCACCTTTTTTATTCATTCTCACTGTTGCTATTGAATTGTGCGTCTCTTCTGCACCAAAATGTACTGTATATACAATTAAACCATATTTCATTACTGATGTAATATCAGGCATACATGGGTCTTACACACTGAAGAAAATGATTCCCTTATTCCAATCCTGTCCTCCTAGAGCAGGGCTAGAGGAAGGGAGTCTACTGTTCCATAGACGTATCAAGAACAGATGAACTTTTACAAACCTGGGAGTTGAGCTTTCAAATCAGATCCACCAGGGCTCAAACCCCAGCACTGACACTTCTCCAGCTAGGGGATCTTTGAAATGTTATTTAATCCCAAGTCTGTTTTCTCCTCCGGGAAATGGAGATGATAATGTCTCCCTAAGAGGGTTGTTACAAGGCCCGAAGCAGGACATGTGTGGAAATTGCTTGTCAGACAGCCACAACTAACACAGACCAAATAATGTCAGTTCTATTCCCACTTTCCTTAATAAGGACTTATACTGGAGAAGGGTAAGAGAATTTTACTGGCCAATAAAACTGTTCTTCAGTAGGAGAATTCACATGTAAGTTCCAGTACTGATTTATCTATGGATCAATCTCCCTAAGGGATGTTGGTCACAATGGGACCAGAAGTCGGAACATTTTTACGTAGATGAGAATTCCAAGTTACAGACACTACAACGTCACACTATTTTTGGCTGGAGCATACTTAACCGGGTGAGAAATAACGGCCTGTATCTTATTTTTGAATTTTCAGAATAAAGGAAGAGAGGTTCTGTTTAAATGTCAGTATCTGCTGAAACGGTGGTGACTCTCTCTTATTTTTAGCTCCTAGTAGCTATCAGCCCCAGCTCTGGGCGATGACTACGGCATGTGCTCCAGTACTTACCGACAGAAGTTAGCAAATAAACTGTCTTCGCGGGAGTCAAGCCGCTGCAATCTGGCATGTGAGAGAGCTGAACTCTTCTCGAGCAGAGAGGCGAGGTGAAGGTCACCCTAAGTCTCCCGCCCGTTCCGTTCCATGTAAACACTGCCAACCGTTTCTGTGTCTCCTGGATACACAGTGACCACAGGGGGTCAACCTGTGAGGCCTCTGCAGCAGGAGCCGGGGTGCCAGAGGGGAATGGGGGAGGGATGAGAAGCAGAGGGACCCCAGGAGGAGCAACTTCCACAAAGGCTCTGGGGGGCTCTTCTTAATGACCCCTGTGGGGTGGGGGGCACCCTCTCATGCAGCTCCTGACCAAGGTTTAAGGGTGGGGGCAGTACCACATTCTGCACCAGGCCCAAACCCATGCCATTTTGCCATCCAATAAATAGATAACACCCCCTACACACTCAGAGTCTCTTCTTTAAATCTTACTTTCATTAGCCTGAATTTGAACAGGAGCTAGAGGACGTCCAATTCAGTGTTTTCTCCGGTGAGTGCGACGGTTCTGGTACTTCATGTTGCTGAGAGGTTCTTGTATTTTGGCGGTTCGGTGAACAGGTGGCAGAACTG
The DNA here is from genome assembly GCA_004026885.1 of Lyroderma lyra. Taxonomy (NCBI): domain Eukaryota; kingdom Metazoa; phylum Chordata; class Mammalia; order Chiroptera; family Megadermatidae; genus Lyroderma; species Lyroderma lyra. The sequence continues at coordinate 138,675 of PVJL010001435.1, forward strand.
CTAATGGTACTTCTTTTTGAGGACTGTGAAAACCTTGTTAGAGCTTACTGCCCCTTTCCCTCCTCCCACGGCAGTTTGGGTATGTGTATATATCCTTAAGTATTTCCAGAGGCTTCTGAAATTATTTGCCTACAAGTCTCTAATACTCCGATCAAGTGTTACTCCCTGAGGGCAGGAACCCGGTGTTATTCATATATCAACTCTCAGCACCTAACAAGTAACTGACACACGTTACGTCCTCAATATTCCTGTATGGTGGGGAAATCCATGCTCACAAAAATGCTGACAACAACTGCAAAGCTGGACAGCCAGGGAGCACTGGAATTCTACATAACTTGCGGATCTATGTAAAATTGAATATATCCTCAGTTTGTTTCGGTTGAATAAATATTTACTGACTATTTCTATGTCAAATAGAAACAGTCAAAGTTCGGGGAATAGGGGATATACTCAGATAATGATTATGACATGATTCGTACTTTAAAGTAGTCCGGAACAAATTTTTAAATTTTTAAATTTTGTCAAGTTAATCCACTTGTTTGTGAGCATGATACCATTTTAAATGGTTTTCTTATTGTAACTTAAGAAACCACAATCAGTATTGACAATAAAACGTAAGACAAAAACAAGTTCTTTTTAAATTGCTCATTTCTACATACCATATAGCTCCATGAAATCCACATTCGTATCGTGGGTTACATAACTAGATTACTGTGGGCTCTTCATCATCTATTCATACGTTTGCTTTGCATTTGGCCTTGGATTAAGTCAGACAGACTTTCAACATTGGCCATCACTCTTCTCAAAACTCCTTTGGTTTTTTGAACCCCTGTTGCCATCTAGTGGGAGAATTGGTATTTCACTAAATAGTAGGAAGACCATTCTCCTAAATAACTATTACAAGCAGAATCAATTTCTTATCACAAAGCACCAAAAATTAAACCCTTTATAATACTGAGTTACAATACAAAACAAGACCTTAAAACAGGAACTGTTCTAACGAATCTTGAGCAGTATATACAGATAGTACTACTGGTTGGGTTGATCTGTTTAATGCTTACATCGCTGTGCTCGCGGCTGAATACCTCTCAGATTCTCCCACACTTACTACACTTAGATGATAGTTCTTATCTGGTAATATATGTGACTAGTTTCACTGTTCCTGTTTCCAGGCTTTCTTCTGTTCCTCAGCATTCTCTGTGGAAGACTCAGAGGCTTTCAGAAAGGTTCCTTTCGCTCCTGCGGCTCACTGGGAATCTCTAACATCTCACTAGTCTTTCTTCCATGTTTCTTCAGAATTCTGACCCAAGCTTCAACCATTTTAATAGTTCTTAAAACTCTGCTGGGATGAATACATGCTTGGGTGCATGAACAATTCTTATAAATCCTTTTTCGGTACTGCATAAGTTTGAAATAGCTGGTGTGCTATGATTTCTAAAAGATTAAGACTCATAAATGCATATAATTCCTGTGCACAGGTGCCAACAACCTGGCACCTGACGGGGCCAAGATTTATAAGTGAACAAAAAGAAGGCTTATCTAATCCATGTACCCTCAACAGCGCCTTGAGCAGCATAATTAGAAACATCCCTTTGAGTTTCACAGTCTTTGCCCTAATCTCTCGACAGACTCTCAGTGTCCCTTCTATGAATTCTTCAATTTCCAACAAATCACACATCAAACTGCTTCCAAATCCTTGACTCCTCTGGTGGGTGAGGTAGGAGAGGAACTTCTCCGCGACTGGACTGGAGAAGTGAAGTCTACTCATCAGTCTGGTCTGTCATTCCTTTCAGGATAGGTTTTATTTTTTCCGGTGATACTTGACTTGTTTTGAAAGAACAACTTTTCAAAAACTATCTTTTGAAGGGGAACTTTTGAAATTCCATTAAAATCTATCTCCTCTAAACCATTTTCCTTGTAATTTCAGACTGGTTTTACATAAAGTAACATCTGACCATCTTCCTATCCACATTAAAATTGTTAGTGATAATCATTTAGTGCTTTTCTGAGAAGACGAGACCTGAAACTTAAAATGCTGAAGTGGACACTTTTCCTGGAAGTGTCATCTAAATTAACCAGGTAACTGTTACGTATTCTGACACTGTGCTGCACGAATCACAATGGGCGACAGATGTGTTAGTACCCTCCTTATACTTGGCCTCTCTTTATGTGATTTTTTTTCTTTAAGGAAGATTTTTGTATCTTCCTTAAATCAATAGGTCCCTGTTCTTCAAGTTCTAAGCTCCTCGATCCGTAATGTTACAGTACCTCACCGAAGACTCTCTTGATGTTAATCAGAAATTTCACAATAAGAGTTACTTTCCACATCCCATTCGTCAATCTAGTATCTTTCAAACTTCTCTCTAATGTGTTTTCTCCCTGAACTGTAAAAACAGAAAACACCCACTTGCTCAAACTGATGGATCCACTGAATCAGTGTGTGTGAGTGTGTGTGGTGTGTGTGTGCGCGCGCGTGTGTGTGGTGTGTGTAGTGCATGTGTGTGCGTGTGTGTGTGAGTGTGTGCACGTGCACGCGTGTGTGGTGTGTGTGTGTGCGTGTGTGTGTGCGTGTGTGAGTGTGTGTATGGTGTGTGTGTGCGTGTGTGTGTGTGATGTGTGAGTGTGTGTGTGTGAGAGAGTGTGTGTATGGGGTGTGTCTGTGTGTGTATGGTGAGTGTGTGTGTATGGTGTGTGTGTGTGTGGTGTGTGCGTGTGTGGTGTATGTGTGTGAGTGTGCGTGTGTGTGAGAGTGTGTGTATGGTGTGTGTGTGAGTGTGAGTGTGTGTATGGTGTGTGCGTGTGTGTGAGAGTGTGTGTGTGTGCGTGCGTGTGGTGTGTATGTGTGCGTGTGTGTGTGAGTGTATGGTGTGTGAGTGTGTGTGAGTGTGTGTGTGAGAGTATGTGTGTGCGCGCGTGCGTGTGTGGTGTGTGCGTGAGAGTGTGTATCTGAGTGTGTGTGTGTATGTGTGTGCGCGTGCGTGTGTGGTGTGTGCGTGTGTGCGTGTGTGTGTGAGTGTGAGTGTGTGAGTATGTGTGTGGCGGGGAGGGGCATTAGTGGTTCCCACCCTCCCACAGAGCAGCTTAGCTGGCCATGCGGTGGGCCAGGGCTGCGTCTTCGACCTTGGGAACTGTATAGGACACAGAATGCTAATTCAAGGTTAATGGAAGTAGTCAGGAAGCTGAACAAGAGAAAGGGAAGCTCATCTCCCAAACTGTTGAAAAACAGAACAATCTGCTTTATGTTTTTCTTCAGGGGAGTCGTGTGGAGGAGCCCACACACTGGCAAGTGAACTCAGTCCCTCCGAACGAGCTGGACCCGTGGGAGGAGAGCACAGCGACCCAGGTCGCAGGGCAAAGCCAAGGGCAAGGCAGCAAACGCTGACGCCCACCACAACCTGCAGGGGCACGGCAGGGCGGGCTGCTCCAAACAGTCATTCTCTGCAGGCAAGTCAAATCCATACCCAGGTTTGCTTGCTTACATTCCAAGAAGGCACTGACTAGTGTAATTCTTATTATTATTTAAAATAAAAGCAATTTAAAAAATCTTAAACAATGCAGTTTGCATCACACAGGTCTACTTACATCAATATTTTTTTTCCAACAAATACTCTCAATTTTCCTTACAATTTACTTAACATTTTCTTTTTGCTAGCTTACTTTATTGTAGAAGGACAGCACATAACACCTCCAATGTACAAAATATTTATCAGTAGGGCTTCCCGTCAACAGTAGGCTATTAGTAGTTACGATCTGGGGAGTCAAAAGTCATACTTAAATGTGTGACCACATGGGGTGGCGGTTGGTGCTCCTAACCCTGCGTTGTTTAAGAATCAACAGGACCACGACCGAACATCAGGCCTGAGCGCGTGCTATGACGCACGATGCCGGGCAATCTCTGAGCACTAACTGCCCTGGTGCTTGACAGCACCTAGGTTTGCAGCAGCACTTGGGACGGGTGAACTGCTTTGAATGTAACTGCCTGGGAATGGTGAAGAGAACTCAACGACAAAGAATTCAAGGTAGGCTGACACCCACCCAACGGGAGCTGGGCTGCACGTGTGTATAAGTGCGTTCATCAGCAGAAGAAGTGGGGAACTGCCGAAGACAGAGGTCTGAGGCGCTTTAGGCTCCGCAGTTGGACTTACAAATCTCATAAAATGCCTGCTGCGCTTGGAGCTGCAGGACTGACATGGGGTGAGATGATAAGCCTTTGTGGGTGACAGCACTGCAGACAACTGAGTCACATAAGCATACTCAGGCAACTGGTACCCTAAGAAAGGACCCACTGGGGACCGTGTTGCTTTGTGGGCCTTAGTTTGGTGGGTGCATGTGTCGTCTACAATTAAGACTGGTCAGCTGTGATTTCCTGCACTTTTTGTAGTAAGCTCTTCGGCAACGGAGCACTTCAATAAATTTGGTAAATTCTTAGGCTCGTTCACAGGCAAATAAAGTCCTAAGTGGACGCGTAACAGTCTGTTCGCTGGTTGTCTCTAAATAGACTCAGTGAGTCATCTCTTCCCCTAAGTTTACCATCTGCTCAGATTTAGAAATCAGCCCTAATTTAAAAAAGAATTTACATTATTCCTGTTTTTCCCTTCCTTTGACATTCCTGCGTGTTAGAAGCATCAGCCTAGGACTCACATTCACTTCTTGCTGTCCATGATGAACCATTTTCAGAAAACCTCTCTTGTGTATCAGGTAACCTAGTGAGACGCGTGACCTCTTTCAGATTGAAAGGGTGAAGCTTAGAATGCTGTTTTTTTTTTTTTTTTGAAGACTAAAGATTTTGTTCGGGTCAGGAAAAATGCACGAAACAGCTTTATACTGGCAACAGTCATGGTAGAGCTGTATAGGTTCTCAGTTCGAAATGGGCCGCAGTTTTAATCAGGCCGAGAAACCCTCAGACATGTCATACGTGGAGACCTACCAGGGCTTATCGCTGAGTGCAAAGGCAGCATCACAGCTGTCTCCCGAGCGGTCCTCACAACTCCGTGCAAATCCTACTCACAATCAACATGCACACAGCCTGTTTCTTTAAGGTGTGGAGGACCACAACCCACACCTGTGTGTGCAAGCAGCCTGAGATCTACTGACACGTGCTTTCAAGCTGTTTTCGGAATTTAAATGCAAAGCCCTTCAAATACGAGCTTTGTATCACAGGTTTGTTTATCAAACTGCACAGAAACCTGCAGATTTAAGGAAAAAAATGAGTTTTTCAAAGGGGTCCAATTTCCATGAGGGGGAGAAATGGGTAAGCTAGAAGGACTTTCCGTTTTCCTAAATGGAAAGGGAACACTAACTAAGGGGGTGCTTCTGCTGGGTCCCTTTCTCTTTGTTTTTCATAGCAAAGGTGCATGGAGCCCAAGCCAGTTTTCCTCTCTTGGAAAAGAGCACCTTCACCGGATACTCAGACTAAGTAACTTCCTGTCCCTGGTTATCAAGTTTTTCAATGAGAGTTTTAATGTTGTGAATTCTCCACTGGTAACCAATCGCCTTAAATGCATCAAGTGATTTCATGAGAGCACTGCTTTGTTCTGTAGAATTACGATACAAACTCCTTAGTGTGAGTAATAAGAAAACTACAGTTTTCAAAATGCAATTTTTAAGCAGTTTACTTTTTTATAATACATCAAAGAGAATTAGTACTTTGAAAATTGATTGGATTTTGAAATTTTTTGACAAGCTTATTGATTCAAAACAACCCATTACTATTTGCTGTATATGTGTGTGTTTCTCACTCTGCAATGACTTTTTAACATATTAGTGATTTCCCCTACATCTTTCCCCAAGGTCATGGGTATAAAGAAAGCCACACAGGAACATCATTAAGCCAAGTACAAGCTCACAGTTGTAGTGTGATTCTAAAGTCTGAAAGTTTTTAATTCGCTTTGAGGAGTGAACTTAAGCGTCTGGAATCTAGACAGACTTAAGAGTTTGTACATTTGCAAGCCCCACACCTGAAGGGAAATTCAGTTCCCTGAAAGCCTTGGAAATCAAGTCCCTCTTTTAATCCTTTCTCCTCCCTGAAGAAGGCAGTGACTGCCGAAATGTAAGACCTTCCTTTCAGTAAAGTTTCAGCTATTTTGAGTTCTGATCCAGAAGCGAAATTGGTGTTCTTGTGAATGTGGTCCGTGGAGATGGGGATCTGTGCAGAGTGTGGGTTTGGGCCTAAGATGTAATTTTTAGCACTGGGGGCTGGGGTGCACAGTGGAAGCAGGACAGGAAGCTTCCCAGTGCTGGGACCTCTGCACTGGAATCCATACTGAGTCCCAAGGGATCTACCTACTCTGAAATGCAAACCTGGCAAGGTGCAGGTAAGGCCAGGGTTAAGCAAGTCCTCACAATTGGGCTTTGAACAATGGCAAACCTTGCAAATGTGTCCTGCAGTGAGAGTCTCTGACATTCCCTCTGTAGCGCTATTTGGTAGACCTGACTTTGAGTACTCGTCTTCACAGAAGGGTCTGAGATGAACTGCAGGTTACTGAGGATGATTTTGTAAAGCCAGCTCTCATGACTAGGGAGTTAGTGTAGAAAGGCTGGGACAATGTGGATATAGGAAAGTCCTATCCAGAGATGCTGCATCATTTTCTCCCCCTAAACTCACTCCACACACCTACTCCAGTGGGAAACCCAGTTCTTATAATCTGACTGCGAGTTGCATTCAAAAGTTGGATACAAATTTTGAACATCTACTGGGGTGCAATCACTAAATGAGATTAAATCCTCGCATTCAAGAAGTTAAGTGGGAAAAACAATTATCATTGTGATGGTGAAGACATGCAAAGAGATGGAGCAGATGACTGGGCCTAGCCTTGGAATGGAACAAAGCCTTCCTAAAGAAAATGCTGCTTGTGCTGTACCCAAGTGAGGAGACATTAGCCCAAAAACGGGTTTGTGGGCAGAATGCAGAAAGCCTGGGAGGCCTTTGACAAGAGAGGTGGGACTCAGGGGTGTGTGTCCACAGAGTTACTGAAAGCATGAGAGGGCATAGCGTGAGGCCAGAGGGCCGGGGGTCAAAGCTGGAGTGCAAAGGGCATGCAGGACGCTGAGGTTTGGACCTGATCTGCAGGCAATGTGGGAGCCCTGAGAGGGTGCTGAGCAGAGAAGCTGTTTTTAGAAAGACGTGGCTGTATGGAAGAAGGACTTGAGGCAGACAAAACGAAGTAAGAACACCACTGAGAAGGCCCTTGCCACAGGAGAGAGATGATGAGATTGAGCAAGGCAACAATAGTAAGGATGGAGAGAAGGGAGAGGGACTTGAGTCCACCAGGAGCTGAAAGTAGGGGAATGCAGTGACCAACGGCAGGGGGAGAGTGCAAGAGAGAAAGGATAGATGGCAGAGCTCAGCATTTGGCACAGCAGCTGATTGGCTGTGATGGAAATATACTCTACACAAGGAGTGGACTTGGAGAAAATTAGGTTTAGTTGTGGACACTTACATTGGCGCTGAGGGGCACAGCCCAGCTGGGGGCTGCTGATACCGAGGCAGAAATGAGCCTCAACCACAGAGAGACAGGAACTAAAACCACAAAGTGAGTGGGAGAACTCATGGACAATGTGCAGGGTGCAAAGGTCCATGGCCAGAAGCAGCCGATGAACAAGAGGCTCATAAAGAACAAAAAAGAATCATCAGTAAAGAGGAGTAGGAGGGCATGGGTTAGGGGGTGGAAGATGGCAGGGGGGGAGGGGGATTTTTAGAAAGAAATGGAAGGATGAGAAAGGATCTGATAAAGAGTTTGATCAGGATCGAGGCTAAGCTCCTGTTCAAAGTTAAATTCTGAGACAGCCTTCTCTGAGCAATGCCCTTAAATTGGTGAGCGAGCTTTAACCCACACAGTCACATCAGTCTCACATGAGCAGAAACATTCTGATTTGTTGACCAAGTCATTTGAACCATCTAGAATTGTATACTCCTGTCTAACTACCACCAAACATGCCTATATACATTTAAATTAATTCAGAGTAAATAAAGTGAAGGATTTAGGTCCTCAGTAGCACTAGTTCATGTTCAGTAGCTCTGCACAGAAGCAGTACTGTTAGCACCAGCACACTGCAAATGCTCAGTGGCCACACACGGCTAAAGGCTAGTGTATTAGATAGCAGAGTTATGATATTACCACCTGGCAGTAAGCTCTATGGAGCAGTACTAGAAAATAACTCATTGGTCTGCTATTGCCTAAAGAAAGGAGCCATGTGCTAATCCAAATGCAGTTCGCCAGCAGGAAAATTATTGATGTGGTCACAGCAATTATGTAGTCCTATGTTCAAAAATCAAACATTACAGTATCAGTGTGAGAAGCCTTTGGAGGTTGAACTTCCATGGAGCTAATTATGGGGAAGACATGTTTAGCAGCACTGAATAAGTTGAGGTGAATTCTTTTCCCTTACATGTTTAGATTCAATAACATTTGGATATGCTGCCATCATCTGGGTGACTAGGAAAACTGAACTAAGTCCCAGCATTTGAGGTTTGCATTTACTTTCCCCAAATCTGCCAAAAACAGCAGACGCCTTTTGCTTTTAGGAAAAACAAAAACAAAAACTTTCACTGTCTCTAATCCAAACAAGTGATCTGAACTGTTTATTCAAAGCTAGACAGTGAGAGGTCAGAGAGCCCTGAAATACTGCTTCACTGGAGAAACAAGTAAGTTGAAAAAGTTAACATGGCTCCTTAAATGTGTATTTCCTATAAATCACTCTTCATATTGGAGAGTAGTAATGCTAGTCTCTACTGACAAGCAATCATCAGTAATAACGATGAAACATTAAAATCAGGTTAATACCTGTTATGGAAACGACTTACAGGATGAAGGCAGGAACTGCTGGCTAGCTCATTTGATACGGCATTGATACTGCTTTGAACAATCAAACGCGCTTACCCAGGAGATGCTTCCCCAGAGGAGGGCGACGGCCATTCTAGCTGACCCACGTATGGTAAAGCCACGCACTGCTCTGCCCACAGACCCCGATAGTCTGCTTAATGGACAGCAAAGTAAGTGCAAATGGATAACTGTCTTTTTGAGAATGTGTCTTTGTGAGACACCAAATAATCGGTCTTATTGCTTCTGGAAAAGAAGAGGCAGTACTGAAAAGCTGTTACTCTGAACTTGTCCAGCAGGGGGCAGCAGTTCTACAGCTAACATGAGCATGATCTTCATAATAAATTCAACTCAGAGTAATTTGTGGTCAACCTTAACTAACCATTTCTCTTTATGACACCAAACCAGAAGCACAATCTAAATAGCTATGCAATCCGTTCCCAAGCAGTGGTACCTGTACCCCCGGGGGTATGTGCTGGATCGTTCAGCTGTACGCGAAAAATAATCAGGAATGGCGAAAAAACAAGTAAAAAAAAAAAGCAAAACATTAGTTATGGAATAATGTTAAGTTTGAATCACTATTCATGGAGACACTTCGAAATTAGACCACATGAGCAAGTGATGATGGGTGAGGGCGTGGCTATGAACCCTTCCCCCAAACCACTCTTCTACCAATCATTACGCAGTTTCAGAACAATCCATTTGCGGTGTTTCTAGATTTCCCCAAACACATAAATACATCTGTAGCCAGACTGTTTGATCGGTTTAGTTATTGACTGAGAAAAAGTAACTGAATTGTCTAATTAAATATTCTTTTCAAGTTGTTTTTTAAATTTAATGTTTAAATTACTTGATTATCATGATCAATATTTAACTATGTTATGAATTTGTAAAATTAAATCTGTGGTTTGTACTTTTTCTTTGCTAACTTATTACCTCATGTCCATTATTTTACATTAAGACAAGCATTGAACAAAAGTGTATTTAAAAACAGCTGTTTTAAAAACAAGGAGTACAATTCATAGAAATGGGTTAAAAGGGGTGCACAAGTGGGAAAAGGTTGGGAACCTCTGGTCCATGCCTTGGAAGAAATCTGCTATCTCCCTGGGGAAGACTGATTTTAAACATCAGGTACAGGAAGCGCCGAGTGGCAGCTTCAAAGGCGGGGGTGGGGGTGGGGGCGCCAGGATGAGGAGAGTCTAAATGTGAGATGAGTGGGTGCATGGCTGTCCACTTTGGCAGAGGTCACCTGGGGAGAGCAGCCTCCCCGTTTTCTGTGGTGTCGCGAAGCCCTGTTCGCAGCGGCCTGGGGGCCACGTCTCAGACAAGGGATAGGAGCGATGACCACCTCTGTCCGCACTCATAGGCGCCTTGCCTCAGGCTTGCTTCTGGGCCGCCATGACAACTGCTCAGGCACTGCAGAGAGGAAGAGCCAGTGGGCGACAGGGATGCAGATGTAGAGACAGGCAGGTGTAGGAGGACTGCAGCTGGCAGAGCGCCCAGTGTGGGAAAGGGTTCACTCTCAACTCTGGCGGCATGTGGGATTGCCTGGGCTGCTTTCAAACGGCAGGCCAATGTCCCAATCTCCAGGAGGACTGTGTGTTCTAAATGACCACGTGATCACCACGTGCAGACAAGAACCGGAGGCGCTGAAAGCTAAGAAAGGGGCGGGCCCGGGCCGGCTGCTTCTGGGAAAGCCCCTAGGGACATTCGGGAAGGTCCGGTGATACTTGGGGGAGCTACGATTCTAAAAAATAAATCTATTCTTTCAGTTATTGATGAACTCCATTTCACAGTGCCCAGCATTACAGTAAGCATTGAGTACATACAAGTAAGTGTGCGCTGGGCCTAATCCAAGGAGTACGCACGTGATCCAGGCCCTGTGGCTTTGTGAGGATCACGCAGCTGAGCTTCGGGAAACCATTGCTGCACGGTGAGGAGCTTGAACGTGAAGGCAAGTTCTGAGCACTGTAGAAAGGCTAAGAACATTGGCTGTATCTTGCAGTTTAAGTGACATAAAAGTCATTTAAATGGGGTGGAGTTGTTCAGGATTTCAGAGCAGCCCCTCCCCAGAGCATTCTCATGAGGGATGGGGCACCCAAGACCACAGGTTCGTGACCAGGATCTGACAACAGCCTGCGTGGTAGGCTGCAGCAAACGTGAACCAGGTTGGCCGTCATGGAGTCCCAGGGGAAAGAGAGCTTAGGATGCTTCTTCCACTAAAGAAATATGGGATGTTGAACGAAATCAATGCATACAAATACCCTTGGCTGACTTGACCCCCACACTTCATTAAGGAAATGTAGGCTGTTGGGGTGATCACCCTCTATTTTCATTCACTCCTACCTGCAACCATCACCTTCATCCCACTCTTATTCATTCGTTCATCAACGAGAAACGCAGTGCTTGCCATCTGCTAAGATCAAGCAATTCTGCCCTCACAGAGCTGGCAGTTCATCAAGAGAGAGTCTGGCACTTCCCCAGCTCCATGCTCAGCAAATGAGGGGCTCCTACCCCTGCCCCAGAGCAGCCCTCCCACCTGTGCCCTTGAATCCGTCTGTGACCTTGACTCCAAATCTTCGGCCTCGTCCAGGAACATTTTCAAACTCACCTCTTCTCTTCCCTTTCTCTTCAAATTCCCTTCTCTATTAGCTCCTTCTCCTCAACAGGTAAAGAGAGAAATATGTTTCCATCCTAAAAATCAAAACCCCCCCAACTTCTCTAGACCTTTGTTCCCAATGGCTGCCATCTAACTTAACTCCTTTTCTTATAATCCAAGCTGCTTGAAACCACTACCAGTACTTTCCTCTCTCCACTTTCTTGTCTCACTTACTCTTCAGCCCAGCCTCCTCTTTTTCCCATCCCCGTTGTCTCCACACAGCCAAATGGGAGCTGTCCACACCCTCCAGTGACACCATGAAACACGGTTAAACCTCTGCCACTTAGGATAGAACTCATGTCCTGAGCAGCACGTAGGAGGCTCGCCTCCCTCCCTGACCTGGTCTCTCACTGGCAGGTGCCCCAGACTTGACACTCCAGCAACCCTGAACTGCGAAGGTTCCCAGCGCACTCCTGCTGTCTTCTCTCCCTGGTGTCATAACCACTGATGCTTGTGAATGTTTCACGTGTGGTGTCTCATCTGAACACGTGTCTGTTTATTCTGCACCAAAAAACTAACACATCTCAGGACCTGGTTCCTACAGGAGGTCAGAAGCAGAGAGGCGGGTACAAAATAAGAGGATTAATAGAGCTATATACAAAAAAATCAACATCTAAAGAAAAGGAAGAAAAAAACCCAGAAATTAATATAAGATTTCTAAAGAGCAATTTTGGGCGATTTAGTATAGAAACAAATAGTTGTCTATTTCTCTATTGATTGTGGCTGGGGTATTGGCTATAGTAAAACTCAGAACAATAATTTACTTTCATACTAATGATCATATTTTCAACAGAATTTAAAGGTAAATAGATTTTAAGGTAAGTAGCAAAACACAGATATTTTTCAGTGAGGGAAAAGTCATATCCGAAGGTTATTATTCATTTACTAATTTATTGAAGTTTTACAGCTGAAAACGACAATGTTTATCTATCTAGTAATTCAGCTTTTTAGATTGATTTCTCCTCCAAGCACTCTAGGTAACTGAAATTCTGCTGTTTAATTATTACTTACTCAGTGTGAATTTAATAAATGCTATTGATTATTACCTAAATTACTGATGTAAAATAAACTGCCATTGTCTCTAGTAGTCTAATCTTTAGGGAAGAATGTCAAATATGAGAAATTTTATTTTTAATTGTGACAGGGTCATAGGCTGCATACATTAAGAGAAATCCACTGACATAATTTAACCTCATTCTATAAAATTTCTCAGCTTCTCTTTCTATCTGTATTCATAAAGACAAGCTGGCAAGTATAGTAACTCTGTAGAGTAAACAAGAAATGTATTTTTTAATATCTACACCCAAAGGGTAGATAGTGATCCCTATGGAGGTTTTACCGAATAAGATCCATGAAGACCACGTGGTTGTGGCTGTGAGGTTAAGTGATAAAGTCCAATCACCCCGTCGCCCTCCATGAGTTAGCTAGCTGCAGAGAAAGCCATCTGTCAGTCTTAACTCCACGCAGCGCCGTCAGGTGTCCTAAGCTGCTTTTTGCTGTTGCTGCAGTGCATTCTGAGCCCTAGCTAACCAGGGGCCCCACCGATGAATGGAGTCCTGCTTCAGCCACACTCCTGCTAGAGGTGGGAGGGGCACAGTCAGACCCAGGAAATTAAACAACTACCTATTAAACAGTTACTATGTACAGGGTTCATTTGGGGATAATATGTACATTAATAATTAACTAATGAGCTGGATATTAACAGGAATACATATGTCATGCTTGTAGCTTCTCATTAATAAGACCCTGGATAGAAAATGGCAGAGCCACATCACAGGACGCCCCTGAATTTATGACAGGTTTTATGCTCCCGAGGTCTGGCAAACCCCAATGACATCCTCCCTCCTCCTCCTAAAGGGGTCCGTTCTCTAGGGGCCCCTACTTCCTGGATATTCACAGAGTGAAGCCCTGTCACTTAGAAACACAATGCTCAATAAAGTCAAAGGTAATTTATTATCATCGAATTATACTAAATCATTTACGTATACCCCTTCCACTTATAAAGGGCAATTTTCTCATCATCTCTAACATGCATCCGGTAGTCCTCCCTTATCCATGGTTTCTACACAAATTAGAGAACCCCAGAAATGAACAGTTCCTGAGGTTTTAAATCACGTGCTGTTCTGAGCAGTGTGACGAAATCTCCTGCCATTCTGTCCCCATCCGCCGGGGATTGTGACTCAGGCCTCTGTCCCCTTGTCTCCGTGCTGCATACCCTCCCCTCCTGTTAGTCACTAGTAGCCATCTGGGATACCACATCAATCATCGCAGGGTCACAGAGCTTGTGTTCAAGTCATCCTTATTTTACTTCATAATGGCCCCAAAGCTCAGGAGTAGTCATACTGGCAGTTCGGACTCCCCAGAGCCACCTCCCTGGGATGGCAGAGATGCACGCTGCTCCCACCCACCCTGCAGGAAGTTCGTGCTTCTCCAGGCCAGAAGGAAATAACTGGGCGCTTCACAAACTGGTGGTGATGGGAAATTCTGTTTCCCGGTATCTGCCACCGTCCCTCCTTCCTCTACTGGGATGCACTGAGAGTGGCTGGGGACCCATTTCTCCCCTTTTTATCTAGTGTCCTTCCACTTCTTGCAACTGGGTCCTGGGCAGCCCGGAGCCCAAGCGAACGCTTGCTAATGGTTTCGTACTTATGCACTCTGTGTATTAGTATCTCTGCAGAAAGGACTCACTACCTAGAGATAATAAGTGTGCTTTCTTTTGAACTTAGTTTTTTTATCAAATCCATACCAGTCAGTCAATAAAGACTCTGAGTTTTAGAATTCCTCCTTCAGGGCTTTAGACTAGGTAGACTCTCGGCTCCTTCTCAGTCTAAACCCTCCACATTGGTTGGCATCAATTTACAGAGGCATAAAAGTGGCCACTGTTCACAGCTCCAGCCTAAGCTGTTTCTTTCTTCCCTTTGCCTTCCCATGTAGTGGAAATGTTTGTCATGGACATTTAACAATATTAGGAGTGCTGGTCAAATTTTCTTAATGTGTCATGGCAGGCACTGGGATGTATGTTCCTGGGTGTTGAAATTTCTCAGGAAATTGCAGTTGACACTGTGTTCTTACCATTGTTATACACAGATTATTATATTAGTTCTATTTCAAATCACCTATGTTTACTACTTCCTGTCTTCTTATATAATTTATTTATTTATTATTATTTTTTGCTATGAAGAGAAACAAGTTAGAAATCAACTAATTGGCAACCACCCACTGGCTCCAGAAATGGATGGAGACATTCATTTTCCACAATGGAAAGTAAGAATCTTTTTAATTACAATAAGATGGCTATCATTGTGCAGAGGTCAATAGTGCTATAAATGTTCTAATTTTTAAAAATTTGGTTGTATTTCTATCAAAGTTGTACATGTTTTAAACAATCAAATAGTTTTACAAGCTTTAAAAAAACAGTGTCTTACACTTGCCACCACCATTTTCCACCCCACTAGGGCAACAACTTTAAATTTTTTAACCTAATTATATTGATATTTATCTCTGTATCTCAAAATAATATGCTTCTTTATTGTGTTCCTTGATTTTTCAATTTTTGTCCTCCATGAACTATTGAAAAATAAATGAGGCATAAGCTCCCTTTCATTTTCTCCCCATCACACAAACACACTTCCTAAAACTTTACCATAATTTTATGTTAATATGATGACATACCTACTCGCGAAAGCTAAACTTTTTAATGTACAGTGCTCATTTTTCCTGTTGTATACGCTTTATTTTCACTGGAATTAACAATTGTCCTATTTTATTTGCCAACTTTTCTATGCATTTATTACTTATTTAACCTCAAACTGCCCTTTGTTACCTGACTCTCTTCTCACTACGTTTACACACTTCAGATATTCCATCAGTTTACCTTCCTGCGCAAGGCTCCTTGAGAGCCTTCTGACCTGCTTCTGTCTGGATGGGTTTTCTCAGTCTAACCACACAGTGTTGTCTTGAGATCTCCTTCCCGCGTCTTCCTGGTGGGTACCTGCACCTCTCCCCTCTTGTCAGGAATCTCTTGCTTCTTGGATTCCATATTTTCTTTTTCCCTCTACTTCCTTCATATGATGTGACACATCCTCTTTTAGCTTCTTTGAATAGAAAACGTGGGAGGTAACCTTCAGAGAGCCTGCTATTTGTTCCATTTGAACACTACATTAGTTGTTCTGGGTATAAAATTTTAGTTTGGAGATAAACTTATTTCAGAATCTTGAAGATTTCCCATCTTCTAGTGTTGCTATTGAAAAGTCTCTTTTAATTTTTAAAACTCACTTTTCTTCATTTTTATAAAAACTGTTTTGTTTTGTTTTTCCTCTTTAGATACTTGTTTTTCTGCAGTTTTGCTCCACTTTTTGTATATTACGTTGGGCACTTGGTGGGTCCTTCTCTCTGCAAACTTGTCTCTTTTTGTTCTCAGAAGTTTTCTTCAATTATTTAATTATTTCCTCCCTTCTACTTCCTCTTGTCCCTTTTTCTAGAAGTCCAACTACTATCTGGACATCCTCCAATTATCTTATTTCCTTGTTATTTTTCATCCATTTCTCTGTCTGCCCTACTTTCTGTAAGATTTTCTCGATCTTATTTTCTCAATTTTCTACCCAATTTTCAAGTTTTCTGAAATGATCTTTTATATATCATGCTAAGAATTTTTTCCTCTGAGTATTCATGTTTCATGGATATACCTTTCCTTCTCTTTGTATATTGTTAGTACTACTTTATTTTTTAAATCTTTTCTTCCCTCTGTCTTACTCCTATGCTTTACTTTTTTCTACTGGTTCATTTTAGTTCTATCTAAAATTTAGAATATGTTCTTAACTGCTGGGTAGTTCCTGGCTGTCCACTCATATTGAAAAGTAGAGCACAAAACAGCTGACCGAAGCTGAGTGCATGCTGGAGGGCGTGTTGCATAATTCAATCACCCACTAGAGAGCCTTAGGAGTAAACCCCATGCCTTCACCCAGGGAACACTTAATAATTCCCAGGGGCCTCTAAGGGCGCTGACAGTCAATATAATGACCTGTTTGTATAATCCCCCTGGACACTTCTGAGCAGAAGTGTCTTTCTTTGCTATGTGGTATTACATGTATTCAGGTCTCTGACACTCTAGAAGAGTTAATATTAAAAACACAAAGCAACAAAACACATTGTTCCCATACCTAAGGTTTCCTTAATATTTATAAACATAATCCATTTCTTTCACTTTTAAAAACAATTGTGGTAAAATACACACAGCCTAAATTTTATCATCTTAACCATTTTTAAGTTTACAGGTAATATTTAAGTACATGCATATTGTTGTGCAGCCCGTCTCCTGACCTCCTTTCACCTTGCAAAGCTGAAACTCTGTACCCATTAAACCGTACCCAAAAGGCAAGAAAACCTTAGGCAACAAAGAAGTCTTGGCATTACAGGATGGGAGGGAAGGCCCTTCATAAAGTTTTTCATTTTAACCTTTGAGTCCATCATCTCATATTTAAAAAATACACATTTCAAGAACAATCTTAGAATTCTTTACTCACAATAGTCACCATAACCTGAGTTAGGTGTAGTTCATTTCCAAGGGTAACAGAATACCTTCCTGGTCTGTTTAATATACAGGGGTTGCCAAAAAATGTACACACATTTAAAGAGATATTACCTATGTATTACATAAATACTGATGGTAACCACCTTGAGCACCTCTTCTCATTGCAGAAGTCAAATGTGACTTGCATTCATCTTTTGTTGTCAGTACATATTGAGTATCACAATTTTAATAAAGTTTTTTCTTTTCTTAAAATGTGTATACATTTTTTGGCACTCTCTGTATATCATCTCTCAGTTAGTTAGCAGGACAGTATGACCTCTCTTCGCAAGTAGCAGCATAATATGTGAGCATGAAAGATATTTGGAAGTCACAACAAAATATTTAATTTGTATTTTATAAATATTTTCAGTGTGATATAAACTAGACATTGTATTTGAGAAAAGCTTAAATTGGGAGTTCTGTAAAGAGCTGGACTTGAGGTCAAGGAGGACTTCGGAAAGAATCTTTCTAATGGGCTAATTGTTACTGGTGCCGTCAGGATCTAAGGAAAGACGGGAACAAAAGCTAATGGGTTTTAAAAGCCTCCTCATCTTCATCGAGTGGATGCCCTGATGGGCAGCATTAAGTGTTGGAAGATGAAAAGTGCTCTCTGAGAGTACAATTTTAATATTATTAAGCTTTTCACAGTGACCTAGAGCTTCCTGTTCAGAAAAGTGCTAAAGAAACCTCAACCCTGTTGAGTCTTAATAATGTCAAAACCTGGGGGGCGGGGAGAGGGGGGAGGGAAAAGGGATAGCAACAGTAATTGGAAGCTGATGCATCAGAGACATGGGACAGAGGTCACCTTACAGAATTCAACAGCAATAACATAGGAAGGAGAGGAGACTGCTCAAGGCTGGTGGAGACAAGAATGGGACCCTCAAAAGCTGTCTGACGAATGCCAACCACCAGCAGAATTACGCCACGGTGAGCCGCTGTTGGCGCATTTGTCGTTTGAAGCAAATCAGGTCTTTAAGACACTAGAAATGAAAGTCTTTTTTTGATATATTGCATTCCAATGCATTAGAAGAAAGGATATTTAGTTGCATGGAAAAGCACTCCTTATACGTATTTGTTAATGATGTAAGATGAGGACAATTCTTACCCTGGTGAAATGCAATGACTTCAGTAGTTTGCACAGGCCAGAGCACTGGACAGTTTCTGGGTGGAATATGGCAGTCACAGCTGCAAATCCGCCTCCTGTCTGGTGTCTTTATACCCACCCCACAAGATTGTCTCATGACTCTCAGGGTGCCCTCTAGGCGTGGCTCCCCCAAATTCCCTGTGCCTTCTTTAAACTACTGACTTCAGAACACCAAATACTCTCTCATTTCCCCAAAGCCTATTAAAGGAGTTTAACAGTTTTACAAAGCATTACAATTAAAAGAGGCTGGGAAAAGGCCTATTTGAGAATATATATCTTTATGTAAGATATTTCTGTGCAAGTCCAAGGCCGGCATAACTGACAAGGAAATCTTCCTTGGATTCCCGATTTCTGGACCAACTCTTACTTATGTGTCATGATTTTTGCCGCTTTCTGGAGTTTTGTTTCTTTCCATCTTGTCCTTTTCTAAAGAAAATGCTGAAAATATCCCTTTGGATCTTAAGTCCACTAAAACAAGACAAAAGGAAACCAAATGCTCCTGGTTCAAACCGCTAAGAGCCCCTCAGGTCCGTGCCCCTCGGTTCCGATTTCAGCCCACATCCAGCTGCAGGAGGTCAAGGTTGGCTCCCTGAAGTCTCAGGGAGCGACCCACCCCCATCACCTACTCCACCCACTTCCTGGTAACTCTGTGACGGGTCCTTCAGGTTAACTGTCTCTCCCCACACAGTGGTATCCCCAGAAATGCAAGGCTGACATGATACAAGTATGTTATAACACTCTATGATGTTATTTCTTGGGCTCACGATAAACCAGTGTGTGACACGTACCCAGGGAAGGGACCTGAATGGCTTGAGGCCAAACTGCACTGAGATCTCTAGCAGAGTGCTGGGCATGTCTGCAAGCTGTCCTTGGAACTTGAATGTGGAAATGCTCTCTCTCAGTTGCCGGCAACAGAATTCGTTCAACCTAATCTAAGCAGAAAGGGATGTTTTCAAGTCTACTACATTACTTATGTCACCTCTTAAGGTGCCAGTGATCCCTGTGTGGACACTACACAGACTTAGCGGGAAGAGGAGCAGGCCGATCCCCAGTTCAAGTTTTAACTTCAGTTTTGTTCAGTTATTACCGTTACGTCTGTCGGACATGGAGGCATAAAGACATGCATACGCTGAAAGTACTGCAAATTATGTTCCTTGTCTTCAGAACGAGAGAGAACATATTACTTCCCTCGGCACTGACGAGACACCTTGTCAAACTTAACCTGGGTCACCTAGAACAGGCCACACTTCACAACCGGCGTCTATCTGCATTTCTGATGCCTGTATCTTAAACAACACCTGAGGCTTTAGTAGTTGAGGGAAGGCCCAACTACTAAAACTAGGTTTTAACTGGTGAATTTTGTGGTGAAATCCAGCAGGGCCACTACCCTGAGCTCTTAGGGATAACTTGCAAGGATTGATCCGTAAATGGTCCTGTGGCCAACGATTCACTAGGAGGATTTCTGTTTTCCTAATCTTGACTGAATCTTGCCTCTGGAATGTTCCCATGTCTGACTCAAGGATGCTATAATAATATGGGAATGGTGGACAGAGCTGGATTTTATGGAGTTTAAAGAATTTGTTAATACAGTAGACTCTCAGTGAAGTGGCACCCATGGGGACTGGGAGATGCTGGATAAATTTAAGCAGACCTTTTGGCAGTTGCTTCTGTTCTGGTGAATAGTCTACTGTAATTGTTTGTAGGCAGAGTTTGGTCTCCAACTTGCTTGCATTATAATAAGTGAAAAGGTTGTGGAGGAGGACTAGAAAACCTTTGCAATCTTTTTAATCATTACTATTGTCCACTGGAAAGCACCTATAGTTGTTTCAGTAGGTTAGTCTGCTGTGACTATGTAATAACCACATGCCTAGTCTGTCTACTTTTTGGTGTGTATAATTTACCATAATGAAGTATAAAAAGAAAAACCATCTAGAGAAGCACTGGGCTGAACCATGTGGGTTGCGAGTATTCCCACAGCGAAGGTTTCAATTATGCAGTTGAGGGGTAATGCCCAGTGTTTCATCCGTACAGTCACTGGGAATGGCCTTCTCTCTCTCCCAGGAAGCGCTAACGAAGAACCACTTGCTTCATATGGTATACAAATGTCTAATCACTATCTTGTACTCCTGAAACTAATATAATATTGTATGTCAACTGTAATTTAAAAATAAACTAAAAAAAGAGTCTGTAGAGCAGAAGTTTAATTTCAGAATCCTTATTTAAGAATTATCCCTTTGGGGGGGGGGGGGGGCAACAAGGCAGGAAAAAAAATGATCGCACCCGAAAGAGTGTGCTATGAAAGAAAGGCCAAAGTGACCTCTCCTGCTCTCCAGGAAGGAGTCATGCTAAGTCTGCAATGACAGGTAAGTGAGGAAGGCCCCTCAGGGAAGGAAGCAGCAGAGGGAGAAGTAATGGCTACCATGGCAGCAAAACAAGACAAAATGCTGATAAGAAAATCAACTGATGGGAGACTTAAGCTAGCAAAAGCCTGGAATTTGTTCCAGCAAATGAAAGACAGGCAACTTCGGCTGGTCAAGCTTGGGTTTTGTCTGCAACTAACATTTGGTCTTGTTTGCAAACAAGTAAAGCCAAGTAACCGAGGACAAAGAAAGTGTAGTTGATAAAGTGAATCATTGGAGAGTTTTGGTTGCAAGTTGCAGAAACTCCAACCTAAATTATCTTAAGCAAAAAGGCAATATACTGGCTTTAACCAAATGTGAAACTAATTTCAGGCATGGACTAAGAATAGTGGAAAATCCTCAAATAAAAATTGTGGCTATTCCTGAAAAGGGGACGATGGATGGCTGGAAAGCCAAGCACAAATGTCCACCTCATAATGCATCAAAGAAACGTAACTGAACAATGGCTGAAGCGCTTATTCTGAATTGCACTTGAGTCATGTACTCCCCTGAGAATCTGATAAAAACTATACACTATTTATCTAGGAAGAAAAACATAAATGTATGAATAAAATCATACCAAATTTTGGTGATTCCCAGACTCCGTGAAATCCATTTTGGTCCCATGAATCAATGAGGCAATAACTCCCCAAACTGTATAATAATGGAAGCAACACGAACGAAATAAACTAAAGAGAGAAAGATGAGACCCTTCCAAACTAAACTGATGACAGTCAGATGTTTTTGCTCTGGCAGGTTTGAAAATTCTGAGCCTGGACCAAAGATAGACTTTAGAACCCACAGTGGGATTTTACACGAGACAGGAGAGACTAGCAAAGCTTTTAGTGGTTATATGGGGTTGGAATAATAAGTTGGAGACTTTAGGGGCTCCACTGAATGGTAAACTCCCCTACTGAGTTCTAGGTCTGTACAGGAGGCTGAAGAAGAAAGTAAATCACCTCTAAAATGCAGAATGGGGTCCTGGGTAGTTTCACTACCTAAAAACACAGCCAATATTCCTCAAATCCTAGACAAAATGTAAAACTATATATGTGGGGTAAGAACCTAAAAAAGATTACCTGAAAACCTTGGAAGGCAAAAAAATCTCCTACAATATTTCAAGGGTAAGGAGGCAAGCACCAAAAACATCTCAATTAAAATCCGCGAAAGGACATGCCTTTAAAACACATGTGAATCAGAACTAAAATGAGTCATATTAAAACTGCAACCCAGCCCTGACACAGCACTCCTTGACTGAACTGAGGTGTTCATTCTTTCTCCCTCTTTTCCTAAGAAAGAAAATATGAAATTAATATTTCTGGTGGAAAATTATATCAACCACATCCTTCATAGTTCTTTTAAATTAGAGCCTATATGGTTATTCAGGGTATTTTTGTCTCACATATAATCAACAATTATTAGATAATTCATGTCTAGATATTGATGTCTAGACATGAATGATCTAGGTATTTATGTCTTTTCATTTCATATTGGGGTTAACAGACAAGGACATTAAAGTTCGATCAATAGCATTAAGGCAGTGTTTCACCAATGAAAAAAATAGGCAAACTGAACAGAAGGATTAAAAAGATACTCCAGAAATAAACCTACTGATAGGTACACACCTGCTTGGTTACAAAGCTGACCTACAAATGCACTACACAAAAACAGCTTTTAAATAACAGTGCTGCATTAATTAGATCATTGGTTCCCAAGCAGGGGTACCCATACCCCTAGGGGTACGTGCTGGGCTATTCAGGGGTACATGAAACATAATCAGGAATGGTGAACAAACAAGTAAAATGAAAAAATGTGACATGTTAGTTATGGAACAATAAATGTTAAGTTTGAATCATCATTAATTCACCATTAATGGAGACACTTCAAAATTAGATCACATTAGCAAATGATGATTGGTGAGGGCGTGGCTATGAACCCTTCCCCCAAAACACTCCTCTACCAATCACTATGCAGTTTCAAAACAACCCATTTGTGACAGATGTTTCTAGAATTTCCCCAAACATATAAATACATCCATAGCCAGACTGATTAGTTTAGTTATTGACTAAGTAAAAGTAAGTCCGTTGTCTTTAATCATGATTCTTTTCAAGTTGGTTTTTTTATTTACTGTTTAAATACTTGATCACCATTATCACTATTTAACTGTTACGAATAGTATAAATTTAAATCTGTCGTTTGTACATTTAGTATAGTAATTTTTCTTTCCTAACTTATGACCTCATTTCCACTATTTTACAGTAAGATAGGCACTGAACAATAGTGTCAGTATTTAAAAATAGCTGTTTTGAAAACAAGGGGTACAATTTATAGGAATGGGCTTAAGAGGTGCACCAGGGGGAAAATGTTGGGAACCACCACATTAGATGTCTATGTGAGGGGTGAATGTCTTTTGACGGCTCACTACACACCATGTATAAAAATCGATTCCATAGAAACGGGTGCGGACAGATAAAATGCCAGCGCTTTTAGAAAGAAGTGTAAGAAGTCAGCTTAGTGACTCGGAGGGGGCAAAGATTGTTTGAAATACTACACACAAAGCATTAAAGATAAAGGAAAATGCTGACAAAGCAAAGCACATTAAAATTAAGAACGTCTACGCACCAAAGGCACCACTAAGCGAACACAAACAACTCGCAGAGTGGAAGAAGATACTGTCTTACACATACTGCAGTCAGACTCTTACCTAGAAAATACAGAGAACTCTTACCAGAAAACATAAACATCACAAAAATATTGAAGAAATATTTTAACATATACCTCACCAAAGAGGATTTCCAAATAGTCAGTACATTTGTGAGATGGTCAACTTCACTGTTATCAGGGAATTGTGTATTTAAAACATAACATGATACCACAATACAACTGCCAGAAATTTTCAAAAAATGAAAAAGATAGAGAATACCAAGTGTTGACAAAGATATGAATAAACTGGAACACGTACACAATGCAGGTGTGAACATAAACTGGTATAACCCCTTTGGAAAATAGTTTAGTGGCATCTACTATAAATGAACATAAACATAACCTATGAACGAATAATTCTAGGTATATAAGCAACAACAACAAAAAAATCATAAATATATGATCGCTAAAGGACACGAAATAAAAATTTCACAGTGGCACTATGTGTAAAGCAAAAAACCTGAGAATTCCAAATGTCAGTCAACAGTAGAGTGGGGGTAGGTCACACATCGAATGTGTTAGTGAGAAGGAGCGATTTACCACTACATAAAATGATGCCCGAATAGTTCATCCCAATACTGAATGAAAAACTAGGCTACAAAGGAGTGTTCCATTTACATGAAATGCAGAAACAGGCAAAGGCAGGAATGTGAGAAGCCCGGTTGGTGCTCGGCCTTCAGAAAGTGGGGTTATTACTGACAGAAACATAAGTCCTGGTAATATTTTGGTTTTCACCTAGGTGCCAGTTACCCAGGCGTGTTCAATTTGTAAAAATTAGTCAAGATTTCCCTTACAAAGTTATTTAAAACAGGCACATTCAACCTGCAGCCCAGGACGGCTTTGAATGTGGCCCAACACAAACTCTTAAATCATTATGAGATATTTTTGTGACTTTTTTTTTTAGCTCATCAGCTAATGTGTTAGTGTATTTTATATGTCACCCAAAACAAGTTTCTTCCAATGTGGCCCAGGGAAACCTAAAGTTTGGACACCCGTGATTTAAAACGCAGACAAACTAGTATACAGTAACTGTCAGTTTATGACTAGTCTTGTTTTAAATATACTCCCACTTCTCATACTGTTCTGAAGCAAATTCCAGACATTGTACCATTCCTTTCATCTGTAGATATTTTAGTTGGTATCTCTAAATCATAAGGACTCTTTTAAACGTAGCTATGATAACATTATGTTAAAAATTGGTAATAATCCCTTAATATTATGGAAAAGTACAGTCAGCACTGAAGTTTCCAAAGACAGCATGTGCACAGTTTTTTAATGCTAGGGAAGTTCACTGTATTTGAAGTTCACTCTTCTTGAAGTTCATTCAATATGGGATCTAATTCCTACACTGTTCATTTCCCTGACTTATTTTTTTTCATCTGTTAGTTTAACCTTATGAGCATCTATATACAATGAAGGCAACTTTAGTTACTAATAGTTTGATTTTAAAAAGACAATATTTTCTGAATGTTTTTCTCTCTAACTGCATGTTTAAAATGTGCCCCTTTCTTATGAGTCTCTAAGTTTTCTATTATAGTTTTATTAAATGTTTTTTACTATATTCAATTTTCAAATTGATGCATAGGAGTAAATATATTTAATAACATGACTTTTTTAAAATAGGTATTTGAATTTATAGTTATAAGAAAGCTCCTAAGATATGCAAATTGCAGAAATAGGGAATTTAGCTTTCTGCACAAATTACAGCTTTGTGGATTCAAGTGACATTTAATAATACACTGGCTATGTTTATCACTGTGGTTTGAATATTTATATAAAGGAATTATGGTGCTTCTGGAGCACAGGATATTCAAACCAATGATATGCTCTTTAATGATGGCAAAAGGAATTTACATTACCCTGACCTACAGTTACTCAACAGGTCTTGATGTTAGGAGCTTTGAGTCATCACTGAGGAAGTTAGCCTAAGCCCTTGAAATACAGTGGTGTTTCTCTGGATAACTTCTCAATGAAAAAACTCTTATGGTAACAAAAGCTATCAATACTGATTCTTCCCACCCTGTAACTAGCCTTAGCAAAAGAGAAGCAGGACATGGAAGAAATGCCTGCTAGTTAATTTTATTCTTAAAAATATGAGTAATGACTCTTCCTGTCCCCGGTAAAAATAAATAAATAAAGCCAAAATTCTGGGGTTAATCTCTGCTTGAATTTGATTGATTTCCTCTTCTTCTGACACCCAAGGGATGCCTTCCAATTTTTTTTTTTGTCATTTTTAATAAAGGAACAAGGATAGAAATAAGAACTTTTTGCTCCTGTTTTGTTTTTGGACCGAGTTACTGGTACTTCAGTGAGGAACTGGGAAAGGCTCTGTGTCAGAAGGTGTGATATCTTCATTTATAAGAAGTATAAATTTTGTTTTTCATCTCCCTTTCTGGCATAGAGCTCCTAAAACCACTAAAATTTCTTAAGTGGAGACCGTTGTAAAGGTATCTTTGGTTATGGAAACTGTTTTACCATATTGTTAATGTTAAACTGTTAACAGAAGAGTAATGTTGCTATAGTAACATAATGTTATGTTACCCTAAAGCTGGGGGCTTGTTGCCAGGGGAGCTGACCATATGATTAGAGTTAGAACTTTTGGTTTCGCCCCCCGCCTTATCCTGGGGCAGAAGGGCTGGAGACTGAGTGAGGGAGTTCAATCACCAATGGCCAATGAGTTAATCAATCATGCCTATGTAATCAAGCCTCCTTAGAAACCCAGAACTGATTAAAGGGAGCATCTAGGTTGGTGAACATGTAGACATGTGGAGAGAATGACAGTCCCGTGCATGGAAGCGTGAGCCCTTTTCCATAGCTCGCCTGCTGAATCTCTCTTACCTGGACAGTCCTGAGTTGCAGCCTTTTATAATGAACCGTTAATCTTGTAAGGAAAATGATTCCCCTGAGTTCTGTAGGCTGCTCCAGCAAGTCAATTGAACCCAAGAAGGAGGCGGTGGGAACCTCTGATTTACAGCCAATTGGTGTGAAGTATGGGTAACAACCCAGACCATCCACTGGCGGCTTAGGTTGGGAGGGGAGAGTCTCCTGGGCCTGAGCCTTTAACATACAGAGTCCGATACTATCTCCAGACAGTGTCAAAACTGAGCTGAATTGTAGGACACCCTGACGGTGTTCAAAGAGTTGTTTGTTGTGTGACAAAACCTTCCCCAACACACATTAAAATTGGGTCCCACAGCCTAGAGAAGGAATGTTTTTAATTGCAAGGGGGAAAAAAGCCTTAATTGTTTCATTAACAAAGTACAAAGTGAAGTAGCTCCAGGGTGGGTTCAAAAGCCCAAAGCTGCATCACAGACAGAGATTCTGTTTGTCCTTCCGTACGACTCTGAGCATAACAGCTTCTGTTTGCATTATGTTGCCTCATGGCACAAAATAGTTGCTGTAGACCTGGGCGTTAAACCTATACTTGACAATGTCCAAGGAGGTAGGCGTGAAGAAAAGGGCCTTCAATCAGATGCTTCTCTCCTTCAATCATGGAGAAAAATTATTCTCAGAAACCTGCTGCTCCCCAGCCAAACTCTCCATGTCTCAAGTTCAAGGTGTTCACAACCAAACCAATTACTGGCAAATTTGAATGGGGTTACCATGACTCATTTAGATCTACTATGGCTTAGTATCTGGGGTTCATTAAACAAAACTCAATTGTTATCAAAGAAAAGGATGGAATGGATGCCACGTAGGCAAGGAAGAAAATCCTTCCTGGGCTACACTATGGTTGTCTGCCATACACCATTTTAAACAAAAGTTCTTCCTCCTTCCAAGACTTCATTCTCTAACATGTGTACACAGGAACTGGCCACAGGTAGGTATCAGCAGATATCAACATGAAAAGCAAGAAAAACAAATGAAAAACAATTTACTTCTTAATACTTCTGTTGCACAGGCATAACAATATAATACACACACACACACACACACACACACACACTTTGTAACAAAAGCCTCATAAGTTGGGTCACTTTAGTAAACTTACTGTAGCTAAATGAGTAAGTTGAAATGAGGATAATATCTGAGCAGATATTTTCAATCTTACAATAACACTACAAGGAATTAATACAAAGGAGTGTGACTAGATGAATGCAAGTTCATCACCACCACACAAAAATAATTAAAAGCATCTGCACTTCTGATGAATTTCATCTTTATATACCAGATCACAAGCTATTTTTCTGAAATACAAGTAACACTGTGACAGTGTATCACAGAATCCCGAAAGATAGCATAAAAGTTCACCAAAAGAACCAAAAAATCAACAAGGGAAGATGGAGATTATATGATGGTAACTATTCCAAAACACACAGATCTGAGTTTATCTTCCCCTAAATATTTACTTCATTTGCTAAGACAGTTTTCCTGATGTTTTCATTTTTTTCAGACAGCTAGACACTCTTGTGACTAAATACAACATTAAAGTAGTGATGAGACAACACTGCAGAAAACCATACAGCATTTGCCAATATAAACGTCTGATCTGTTGATCATAATGGCAAACTCCTCAAACTAGGGAACTGCCTCTTGAAAACTCAGAAGTCTTAACAATACCAGGCCCGCATTCCCACATCAAAACAATTATCTAGAGCAGAAAAAAACAATAGTACCTTTTAGAGTAGTGCCTCCCAAACTTTAGTGTCCCTGAGTGTAACTGGGAAGGTTGTTAACATGAATAGTTGGATATAGTAGCTCTGGGACTGGAGCTGAGATCGTGCATTTCTAACAAGCTTTCGGGTAATGTCAATGTTGACAGCCCATGGACCACACTTTCAGTAGTGGGGCTTTACAAAGGACATGGGCTCCAGGTTTGCCACTTTCATTCTGTGACTCCCCGGCACAGGATTTTTTCTTTCTCCACCAATTCCTACTCATTAATACTACTCTGCCTTGCAGTCTTTGCTCTAGTTACTTATTTCGGTTGATTTCATTTACTCCGATGGTCTCCACTCAGACCTCTCTCGAACCGCAGACTAATGATACTGCCCACCCGCAGAAACAGAGTAATCTCAGGAAGACATTACTCCCCAACATTGAACTGTTTAGACTTCCTGCTGTTTCTGCCTCCTCCACATCTTTTCCATTCACCAGGCCTTGCCATTTGCATCTCTACTGCTCTCCACTCAGGCCCTTATCATTGCCTGCTTGTGAGGACTTCCTAACGGGTCTCCTCATCGTTAGGTTTTGTGCTTTCGACCCATTATGTGCACCAGACTGAATTTTCTAAGCAGCAAACTGAATGCTGCTTCACGTTTCTGGCATCTCACACAACTGATAAGGTAAGAGATGAAGTCCTTAACCATCTCACTTCTGCCTACCTATGCAACCACTGTCCTCTCAGGCCCTCACACCTGCATCCACGCCACTTCTCCTCCCTGAAATGACTCCTCCATCATCTCTGGATGCCTATAAACACAGCTACGTGCGCTTCCCTCCGGGAAAAGGTCTTCGGGTCAGGAACCAGGTCTGTCTTTCTGGATCTCCAAGCACCTAGCCTGGACTGGCCTCAGCAAATGTTAATTGAAAGAATGCATCCTTCAAAATAGGAGATTAATGTTTGGCCACTGAAATATTTTATTTCAATGTGTACACTGAGATTTATTTTAAATGTTGTTAGGTATAAAGGAAAACTGGTATTTCTCTTAATAGTTTCAATTCAAATAAAGCGAATTTTAACGAAAGAGGGTGCATATGTTCGCCCTGGCTCTCAATCTGGCCTTCGTTAGAGATTAACTGGTTATCTCCCTTGGATTTTTGCTTGGACTCCTCCCCCAATGGCAGTGATAAATTATCTGTCCAGTATCAACCCCAATTTGGATTAATTTTGTACGTTACTGAGCAAGAGAGTAATTGTAATTTGTTTTTGTTTTCTTTAACCATAACACAGGAAATTTATATCTGGAAGGATTTCCTCTTCGGCAGGCCATTTGTCTGGAAGTTTTTATTGAGCACAGTCAGGATGAATCAGACTATCAAGGCTCCATGTTTACAAATGAAAATAATAATTATATGAATAGAGCAATGAAAAGAGTAGGTAAGGCAACCTGCAGATTCATGGAGATTATTAAACATTAGAACTGACAACCAAAAAAGTTACAGAATTTCTTCCCCTCGAAGTTCTTAAAAACCACATAGGAGGTCAGACCATTATGCGAACTTATCCTAGAAAAAGTGCTGCATACTTCATTGCTGAATGTCACCACGGACACCTTCAAAGTTCTCCCCTTGGGAAGCCATGCACAGACACAGCACCTAATCCACTCCTCAAAGCAATTTTGGCACTCATTTTCTGGAACGGCCATCAGAGCCGTCATTGGACCCCAAATCTGACCATGAAGTTCGTGAATTTGCCACTCTGTGCTTATGTTGGCAGCACTGTACAGACAACTCGGTAAGGCGTCATAATCTGAGCAACCTTACCGAGTTGTTTGCACAGTGCCGCACGGTGGCAAGTTCACGAACTTCATGGTCAGATTTGGGGCCCAACAGCAGCTCTGATGGCCATTCCAGAAAGAGGGTTCCAAAACTGCTTTGACGGGTGGACTAGGTGCTGGTGTGGGTGCATAGCTTTCCAGGGGAGTACTTCAAAGGTGACCGTAGTGACCGTCAGCAGTGAGGTAGGTAGCACCACTTCTAGGATGAGTTGGAGAAAGGAAAGGTCCGACCTGGCACAACAGCGCCCCCTCATCCTCCGGGGATACCTCCGAGCGCCGAAAACGGCGGAACAGCACCACAGCCTCCACGTACCGTGTACTTTCCCACAGAAACACACCTACGGCCAAGCTTAACTTACAAATGAGGCCCAGTCAGACACGAACTATAACTAATAAAAGTAGTTACGTAATGTGATCACATAAAAGTTATGTGAATGCGGGCTCTCTCCAGCTTATTGCACCTACTCACCGTTCCAGTGACGACGTGAGGTGACAACGCTGACGCGGTGAGAGGAGGGGGCCGGAATGACGCAGGTGCTGTGAGGCAGCTTTAGGGTTCGGTGGGGCTGGCGGGAACACCAGCACTCCAGTCCCCCCAATAACGAAGATGGTGGGCGGTGTCTGCAGTGCGCAGGCGCGGGGGAGAGGGATGATCCCATCCGGGGCGGGACGGAGCAAGGCCACGCGAGATTTCATCACGCTACTCAGAAGGGCGCGCAACTTAAAATTTATGAACTGTTTATTTCTGGAATTTTCCATACAGTACTTTTGGACCACAGTTGACTGCGAGTAACTGAAACCACAGAAGGCAAAACTGCGAATAGGTGGAACTACCAGACACTGACTTTGGGGATGTCACTCTACGAAGGTAGGCCTTCATTTCCTCAGTTTACAAATGAGGAAAATAAAGGACCTACTTCATAAATTGTCATGAAAATTCAAGGAGATAACCAATGCGAAGCACTTAAATGAGAGCATTAGTATGAAAACTGACTCATCACGATTATTAATAAATGTTAGCCACCAATAGGTGAATAGTGTCCACTAATTACTGTAAGTATCTTGGTGACTGTGGAATAAAGAAAAAGCATAATGCACTATTTCCCTTCTATTACAGTGACTCAATTAAAAAGTTACTCCATAGTCTTGTCCCTAAAGGTTTATTTTATTCCCAAGAACCACAAAGAAGCACCTTTGACTTTGGAAGAGGCTGAGACTTGATGTTCCTCCACCTGAAAGGCCCATAAATGCTCTGTCTTGCACTGTTCTTCTAATGCGTTCTGGTATTGCTGGAATGGTCATCAGCATAATAAATAAGCATTTGGTAATACTGCTCGTAAAACCCAGATGATTATGCTATAAAGCACTTTATAGTTTAATAACATTTTCTCTTACATTGTCCAATTTGTTTCTAATATAACCCCAGTGAGGCTGGTTTGATTATTTCTATTTTGTGCATAAGAGATAAAAAATTTGGAGAAATTAAATTGGCTGACCTAAGGCTACAAAACTTGCAGATGGCAGGCTGGGACTCAAACCTTGGTCCTCTTACTAACAATTTCTATGTCCCTGCAAAACTGACTGGTCCCTTGGTCTGGAAAAGTGTGGTTCAGCAGAGGATCTGTGAAATCTGTGGATAGATTGAAATTTGGAAGTGGGAATAGACCAGCTTTTGGAATTTTCTCTATATTGGTCTATGTTGTTTTACTTTGTAATATGAGACTATTATATTTATGTCATCTCTGGTTGAATCCATAGAAAATAGCCAAAACCAATCAAATATAAATGACAGGTTCCATTTTTGTTCTTTGTTATAACCACCACATTATAAATTTAAAATAAATGCAGATCATTCTCCACTTGAGCTTTTGAGTTTTTCATGGACTATTTAGTGAAAAAAGAATACTATTTCAGTTTTTAAGTGTACCAATGATTGTATAACCAAATATGTTCAATTGGTGAATTTTTACATCACTTCTTCTGAGATTTTGTTATTGCAGATCATGTAGTAGTTCATTTTGATTTTTGAGAGGTTATTTTCTTAGTAAAACCATAATTTTCTGTTCTACTAATTCTAGTTTTGCTAATTTTCTCTAAGTTGTTTTTTTTTTCCTTCACTCAGAACTTCTATTCTGCCTGTGGAATGTCTTTCATTCATATGTTTATTTTTGACAACTGAAGAATATTAGTGTTCAGTATGAGGGTTTGAAAAAATCCTTTCTGATTCAGCATACCTTGACATTTTGTTGTTATAAATTCCACAAGACATCACTTTTGCTTATAGCATCATTTTCTATCACTTTAGTATTAAATTATCGAAAACATTATGGCCAATTGCAACATTCAGCATGATGTTTCAGAAATAATCATGTGCATTAACATCATCAAATTTTTTAACAAATTTAAGCAGAGATGAATATCTTCATATGGAGAAATATCAGGGTTGGAGCTTCAATAGTTCTGCACTAGAGATCATTTTCTTTCATATTCAGAACGTAATCAGATTCCTTTTAAACTTTGGCCAATATTGCTGGAATAACCATCAAAGCCCCTTCTATCTATAAATGTAACACTTAAACATGAAGGTAAGCTGTACCATCATTTGTCATAACCAATGTGATGATTTATTAGTTCCAAAGCTATTGAAATGCTTTTTATTAATCAATGGATTTAAATTCTCCTACTGCTCCTAGCAAGGTCACCAGTGAGATTCTAGTTTCCATATTGAAAGTATCCTTTTTGGTTCTTATTTTCTTTACCATTTTGAAGATTCTGTGAAGTTAAGTTTTTCTACTATTTTCAAACTCTCATTTCCTGGCTTTCTGGGAGATAGAATCTGTTCTTCCTTCTTCCTCTCTGAACACACCGGACTTTTTCCTTCCTCTGCTCTTCTCAGGATATCAGGAACCTGGAAGTAACTGTCAACTGTTTTCACTGGTCTCACCCTCAAATAGTTGTCTGTTGTCTGCAGTGTCTATGGCCCAGAGATCCAGTAATACCCCTCCTCCTCTTTCTTCCCATTGCCACAGTTCAGGACTTCATCCTTTCTGACTTTATGATCACTATGCCATCAGTACTGATTTTTTTTAATGGCTTGGGAGAATTTTATTGGTTTTCTTTAGCATCCTTAATGATTTTACTGACTCCACTTTTGGCCTGCTTGTTTTATCCCCCACAATGCTGTTGGACAGATCTCCAAAACAACAAAACAAAACAAAACAAGTTTTCGGCCCTACAATATGGACAACACAATTACAAAAGCATGCAGTCTTTTCCTCCTGCTCCCTTAGAACCCAGGTTGTTGCAGTTCCTTGAAGTCACTCACAATCCTCTCTCACTTGTATGATTTGCACATGCTTTTTCCACATTGCTCACATGCATCTTCCTTCGCCATCCCAGTTTTCTCCTGGTTAGCTGCTACTCATCAATGACATGGGCTTTGCTTTCTTCCAAGAGCCTTCTATGACCAACCTCCCACCCACAGCTGTGGTCCCAGACGTGCTGTCTCTCCCTCCGTGGCATTACATTTCCCAGCCTCGCCTGCTGGTCCCGAATGATTCTGGAGAGCTGCTCCAGTCTCTCCCTTTTCCATGCCTTGATGCAAACCAACATGGCAACATGGAAGCTGTGAGATGAAGACGACGAGTCACTATTTGGTAGGGTCCTGATCTCTGAGCCACCACTTTGAAGAAACCTTTCTGGCTGATTTAGGAATACCTGTTTTGGACTTTGTATGACTGAGGTACCAACTTTTATTTTAGCACTTAGCCTACTTAGTATGTAATTACTGCTCAGTAAATGTTTCTGAATTAATCATTGAATGAGTGAATAAAAATACTTTAGGTACAGAAAACAGAGAACTCATCAGATGGAGCATCTTCAATCAAATTGTCATATTTGACATCCAAAGTCAGCTTAATTTTAAAAACATTACAACTTTCACAAGGTAATCTGTTTATTACTCTCTTTAGAAATTTACTCTTTCAAACTGTATCTGTAGAAGACACGATACATGCGTATGGTATGAGGCATTTGTCATATTTTATTTTAGATAATTTTCTGTTGGATAACTCAAATTGTCTCCAATTTACTGGTTTATAACAGAGTTTAACAAGTAAATGGCAATGCTGCAATCTTTCCTTTACTTTTCTTGGTAATCTGTCTTTTATTCAGTAGGAGGATGGCTAGATAATTCTTCTAAGGCTACCTGCAAACTATTGTGATTTGTGATACTGCATTGTAGATGCCTTTTCAGTAGCCAGTAATCAAATTTTAAAGCTGAAGTTATAAAAACTTGATGTTCAGTCACCATTCATATTAGGAAGTCTAATAAAAAAAGCATAATATTGACTCTTAGAATGAACCACGCCTTGTATAATTATGTGGGACAATAAATGTAGGCACAACCTATTAACTATGTGAGAAAAAGAACAGTTGTCTACTTGGATATTTCTACCTGCCCAACGGCAGAAACGGGATGTCAATTTCCATGAATGAAGGTAAGCATAATTTTTATTCCGTATCTTATGACTTCCACATTCTAAGAACTAATACTTATCAGCACGAGGCCAGTGAGCACCTCTCCCCTCTCTGACTTGTACTAAGCAGCAGGCAGAAATGGTGTTGCCCATTGACTAAAATGGAGAGTGGGCAATGGCTCCCTGTGGCAGAGCTATGTTCCAAGGAGGACAGGAGCTGCTGTGCCAGCGGGGAGCCGGGGTCCACTGCACAGCCCTCCCAGCAGCCCATCCGGCCTCTCCCACACAGTCACCGGAGACTGACTTTGGGGAACCGAGGGGGCAAGGGAATAGACACAGCTGAACATGGCAATGAGCAGACTGGGATTATTCAACATTGGAAGGAAACTAACACCCTTGTAAACAGAAAAGGTGGTGAACAGGACAAGCAGATCAGGACTGTAGAATACAAGAAAAGAAAAACATGAGAATATATTACATGTATAGAGGCTCAACCAGAGATGTTGACATAAAAATTTCTGCATGAAATTAAAAAATACACTTGATACATAGACATAACTGAAGAATAAAATAGTGATTGGGAAGATCAAGTCAAACAAGGACTTTTCCCTTAATACAGTATAAAAGGACAAAGAAGTAGAAAAAGAAAAAAAATAAGAGTAAGCTTAAGATGCAAGGAAAATGGATTAGGAAATTTTAATAGGTACCCAGAAAGCAAATAGAAAGAAAATGTATGACTATGTATGCTGCCAGCTGGAAACAGCATCAATCCCTCCTTCTTTCACCAGTTGTATTCCAATTTTTGTCAGGGTGATGGGAACCATCCTCCCCTCATTCTTAGTTCATGCTACTTGGGCAAAGTTGGCTCCATGTCTGACTTTCAGAGAGGGCGTGGAACTCAGGTCTGGATAATCAGATCACTGCTTTTCTGCTTAGGGAGACTGGCTAAGATGTTGAATTCATAAGCCAATGAGAGAGCATGAAATTTTGTAGAGATGGTAGAAAATTCAGTGATTATACCAATGGCCATAAACTGGCAGGATTTCAGCCAGGTGATGCTTGCAGGGAAGCCTACAACTGAGAAATTTTTCTCTCTTGAAGAAAACAAGAGATAGGAGGAAAGAGAGACGTAAGTTTGATGACCCTGAGTCCCCAATCGACCTGTGACTTAAGTTAGTTCTACCATAGGCCTCTTTAGTTCTGTAAGCCGATGAATTCCACTTGTGGTTAAGCCAGTTCAATTTGTGTTTATTTTTATTGCTCACCATGAAAAGATGCCTAACATATATAGAAATAAATGATGATACTAAATAAAATGGAAGAAAACTCCCTAGAGCCCAAGAAAATCCCTTGATTTGAGGTGATCACAGAATAAAAGACAAGGTGAACAATCGACATGCCTCATGGAGTTTGCAGAGACAGTTATAAAAGCGTATAAATGCACTTACCATGGGTGAATTTTGTGATATGTTTTTGAAAAGATGCAATACAAATTTCCTGTTCCTCAGTGGATTTATCGAATCCTTTCGTTATATCATTGAGTTAAGGCACTTATGGTAAGGTAACCAGTTTTAACTTCAGTTATAGGTATTATAAATAATAACTTGGATTAATGATGTTTTTCTAAAATTAACCATTTTTGTAATTAATTTGTGAGCAAATAAAAATAATTTTTAAATGTAAGGAACAAAATAAGTAATTATAATTTTTATAATTTAGATTTTTTTTGGTAAAAGTTACTAAGCTGATACACGTATATTACTATATTTTCCCTAAGAATTAAAACTTAATCCTCCTTATTATTAGTTTTTAGTTTCTCAATGCTCTATGTAATACCAAAAAGTAATTTGATAATAAAAATGACCTTCTGGAAATTTTTAAAGTTTCTCTAATGGTATTCTTATTTTGAAATTAAAATTGGTGTAAAAATGTTGTATTTCATTACTATCCTCCAGTAATTGAACTTCAAGGGGAATAAGATCTCGATTGTAAATGGCTAGATACCATCTAGATCCTGTCTACTTAATGCATTTCAAACCAGGACTTGCAGTAACTTGAAAAAGGAAGGCCTGTCTGTGAAAGGATGTTTTTGATCGGGAGGAGAGAATTTGATGCTCACTAATAAAATAATTTAACACTGATGGGAATTCCTGAGAGGTCCTAGGAGGATACCACCTAAAAAGTGCCCGAAATAGACACCAAGTCTAGCAAAAGATAAAAGAAAAAAGTAAATAACATTTCAATCTCTTTGTTTCCATAAGCAGAAAACAGGGGGCGGGGTGGGGAGTCAGATCAATACCAGTCATCTAGATTTTTCAGTGTTAAAATGAGAAAACAAATGAAAAAACAACAACAACAACAACATGATCTGAGGAGTGAAATGGGGTGCAGAAGCAAGAATGCCAAAGCTATGGTGTAGAAATTCTGTGAAGGAAAGCAATTGATCCACGTAAACTGGCAACAACCAGGAGAAAGTCTCAAGATGTCTCTGAGGCATTTCCTTTTTAAAACGAAGACCTAACAGATAGATGTAAAACGCCAGCAGACAGTAGTCACCCAGAATTATTCTCTCTCCCTATCCCTCTGATTTCTTTTCTGTGTTAGTTTTCCAAATACATTATCCACGTCAGCTAGCTGTTAGCCAGGTGTGCAGCCGATCCCTGGAGACAGATGCTGAGGAAAACTGTGCAGGGGTAAAGCCAAACACTGCGTCCTTCGCCAGTCTTTCAGCAGGCCACATGGGTTGAGGGCTGGCATTAATTTCAATATCAACCTTGTAAGGGATTCCAGTCCAGAGGTGGAATTGATGGCAACCTGCCTTACTGACTGGAAGACTTTGGGGGACCTTCTCACAGTTCCTCAGTACCATTATGACCACTCTACCCAGCCTTGAGTTCAGCCCAGGGTAGCCCAGGTCAGGCAGTCCACCTACCTTCATTTAGTGCCAGCTCTGTGCCAGATCCTGGAGTCTTGGTGTCCTGTGTCAGGTGGTAAAGGTCGCCAGGTGACTATGACAATCCAGGGCCTTAAAGGAGCAGATAGACTGTCCAAATAAAAGACTGGGAAAACGAAATTTTCTCCTGTGTAAAGTGTAACCAGCTTTGGAAGGCAGTTCACTGCTTTCTAACCTTGTGGCCTAAGCTTAGGGGCGACAGTTTCAGAGGTTCCGTTGTGTGTATCTACATGAAGGACTAGCCTCTTCCAGGGAGGGGGACACACTTTCCTTAAGTGACACCTATGCTGTTGATCAACGAAGGCAGTGCAGGGCCATGGAGATAAGCCTTTTACACAAAGCTGATGGTAGAACACGATCAACACGACTTACGTTTGACCTAACAAGTCATTTTATTAGCCATTTTGGAACTCCAGACCCTGAGGGGATTAGTACTGCTATCCAGAGGAAATGAGACCCGTGGGACCTGCTGTTCAGAGCAAATGGGATTTATTAGAAAATAAAAGTTTTTCTAAAAGGCTTATTTCCAATCAAAAAAGGTTCTAAACTGAAATGAACATGGGAAACCCCGGCCCAGCGGTTTTTAGGAAAAATCTCTAAAAGCTAAACATCTTTCCTATTAGACCCAGATCTTCCCTCTGACGCCCCGACCCCCCTCGCCCCACGGTGGTGGGACAGGGCGGGGCGGGTGTTCACCAGCTGGATGCACCCTGAGCGGACACCTTGGCTGGGGTGCCGGGTTTGGGGCGTGGGAGGGGACAGGCAGTTGGCGCTGTCCGCCTATGGCGGCGATCCCGGGGCACGCGGGGTCCGCATCCCTGCCCGCCTCCTGCGCCCCTCCTCCTCCCTGCGGTGCACAAGGAGCCGAGGCCCGAGAACTTGCAGAAGTTGTCCCCGCCTCACGCAGGCGAGTTCTCCGCGGCGGAAGCGCTCGGGGTCAGGCCGGCGCCCGCTCACCGCGCTCTGCCGCCCCAGGGGCCCGCGCGGAGCAGCTGCAGCAGGTGGCGTCCGAGGTGGGCTCAATGAAGCGCAGCCTGAGGAGGATGCTGCGCCCCCGCGGGGAGAAGGAGCCCCAGGGCGTGGTCTACCAGGGCGTGCACAGCGACATGGACGACTCCAAGGACTCGTTTAAGGTACCCTGGGCGATCGGCCGTCGGGACGGCGAGCTCCGGGCGGGGGCAGGCTCTTGGCTTTGCGCTCCGGGGCTCCAAGTTCCAGCCCCGGGCCGAGAGGGCTGCTGGCTTGGGGCGGGGCGCGGGGCGCGGTGCCCGCGGGGCCCTTCTCGGAACGCGGGGGGCCTGAGGGTCGCGTCGGTAAGGCGGCCACACCGTGCCGGCTCTGTCCTGTCTGCTTGCCTGGTGGAGGGCCAGCGGCAATCTGGGGAGGCCGACCCAGGAATTACCCCGGGCATTGGCAGAGTCCGGCCGCTGCCTAAAATCGGACCACTCTTGCAGGAGCGTGTGTTGTTTCACTAGACCTTTCTTTGTAAATTTTATTTCAAACCAAACAGTTAAATGGCTGTACCTGGTAGTCGGATTTCCAGCGGTGCATGGGCGGCAAGGAGCATTCTTGTTCCATGGAGTCAAACAGGCCCCCGCCCCCACCCCAGCACCTGCAAGTGAAGCGTTACAGGCATGCCAGGACTGGAGGAGCTTTGGGCGCGGGGTGTGGGGGGCGGTTCAGGAGAGAGTGTGGAGGGAAAGACCCTCTGAAAATGGGAAGCTGGTCTCCAGGGTTTCTATTCCTTATGCACTTAACTGGACATGTGACCCAAAGGTGACCTCTAACCCTCTGATGGCCAGTCTGAGGGCAGAGGCTGTAGGTGCTCACGAAACCTTCCACTGGGCCTCCTCGGGTCCTCGCAGGAGGAAGGGTCTCTCGTGAAACATTAAAATATCATCGCAGGTGTCTCTCCAAACCCTCACCACCACCGTGGGGAGATGCTCATACAAATAAATGAAAGGTTCAGCGCATATAGTTTTTTTTTTTTTATTTACAAAAGTGGGACATCGCAGAGGTTTGCAGTTTGATTTACCCACGAAATGTATTTCAGAATACTTTTCCAATCAGCACCTGGAGATGTACCTCACTCTTGTTAGCAGCTTTATGAAAGTATTCCCTTATATGAGCATATCATGATTTATTGAACCAGCTCTGCATCCATGGACACTTAGGTTATGTCTGGGTTTTTTGTTGTTATTATTATGACACGTAATTGAATGTGTCTGTGAGGGGACGTGTGGCTTCGTCTGTCTGTCCACGGGTACTTTTTAGCGGGTATGTTTGTATATTAAAGTCCTATTATCGGGATCAAGGTGTAGAACTTCAATTACGATAGAAATTGCCAAACTGCCTTCTAAACAGGTTGCACAAATTGACCCTTGCTAATGTGTGTGAGTCAGGAACGTGTTGTAAATCACATAAACCCACAACCAGGCCTTGCGACCTGAGTCTGTTTGCACAGTCAGATTGTACATGACATTTTCCTCCTCAATATTAGCCTGTTAACCAAGGTCTCTTGGGTTAACCCAAAGAACTGAGCCCAGAAGAGGATTTCAAGCACTAGGATAGTGTCTCTGGAATTAGCATGATGGGACGGGGCAGGAAGATGTTTAAATTTTTTGAAAATCACACAAGAAATACTTCCTTTGCTTACCTAAGTCAAGTAGAGCCATTTATGTGAAGGCTTTTAGAAGCCACATTAGAATTGATAGATTGAAGGATTTATATATTTTATTTTATTACTTACAGTAATTCCAAATCATTTTGTTGAAATCTCATTGGTGCGATGAATTAGAAAGCAGTACATACAACAGTCAATAGTTCTGAACTCTAAGGATTTCCTGATTAAAAAACATTGTCTATACTGTTTTCTCCAGCACACACACACACTGTCTCAGTAATGCTGACAGATTTGAAGGGTGGCAGAAACCTTACAAGATGAGAAATGTTAAAAAAGAACCATGCCTCTTAAACCTTTATCCTTTTCCAATGACTTTCCTTCAAGAGTTAATATAGCATTTAACCTTTCATTTGGTGTAGTCTCTCACCTTGGTGCCCCTCCTTTTTACCCAATTACCACTTACATGCATTTCATTCAAGCACCCTGAAACAGATGTATTTGGTATCTCTATTTTAAAGAGCTCACTTCTTTAAAGGTGATCCAGTCTATATGTCCTGTATCTACTCCCGTAGTTCAGAATCCAAAAGACTCCAAAGCGATGCTGTGATGGAAGAAAACATTGAATGAATATATAACATTTCGTCTAAATGACGTTTTTGGCTTAGGGTCATAACTTTTTTTGAGAAGTCTCTTCAAAGCCAGACTTAACATATCATGAGCTGAATTCAGACCATTTAGCACAGGCCTGGGCAGACTTTTTCAGGGCAAAGGCTACTTCTCCAAGAGTTGCAGTCCACTAGCTCTTTATTTTATTATTCACGTGGTCACACCAAAATGGCTTGGCAGTCCACCGGTAGACTGTGATCTATGTCTTGCCCAGCCCTGGTTTAGACAATACATCTGATCATAAGAGCTCGATGCCCCCGTGTCATTGTGAATTCAGCAGTACCCTGTGAGCCCCTGGACCTAGTACTTGCTCTTAAGAGAGTGTAATTGGGTTTGTGCTGACAGCACGCTGTCAAACAGACCCATAGGTGGCTCTTCATGGCGCTGTGGGGCGAGCGACACGATCCCTTCATTATCGTGTTGGAAGGGATAACACTGGAAGAACACGTCAAATTCAAGTGCTGAAACACTTCCCAATGGATTTAGGTAAACACTTCTTTGACAGGCTGAGCTTACACTGAGAAAGAGCCTGTTTCTGTAAGAAGCTCATTTTTAATTTCTTACTGAATATGTATAAATTTGGAAGTAGGTGGATGCCCATTTTCATATCTTGCATTTATTTACTAAAGCTATATGTAGTTTGTGTAGAATTTTGTAGTTGCAAAGTAGCACATCTCTATTTAAGGGGCTACCATGGAAGAGGGATTTTTTAGGTACTATTCTGTGTTAACAGAGTGAAAATCAAAGATCAGAATTTTAAGAGATTTTGTTTTTACTTATTTCACCCTGACATTTATCATATGAATCCTAAACTCTCAATTTTTTATGAACTATTTTAAAATACATTAAGTACTTCAAGACTTCATTTTATTTCATAATAGCTTCTAATTTTAATGGTGAGAAATGTTCTGGTTATCTTTAAGATAACAAATCAGGCGTTATGACACATACTACTGTGTGTCACATGTGACCCAACATAGTCAAAGGTAGAATTAAAGCAAGTACCTGGATCCTTGGCTTGTGGAGGTTTCTCCATTTTTCGAAAATAGTCATTTTCCAGTGGGTTCCATGAAAAGCTACTGTCTTATAGAACATTTTGGTTTTGACCCATGTAATGAAGTATTTGCTCAGAAATAGCTTTGGAAAATTTTCAGAAAAATGCATTGTTTGGTGGCATATTTGCACAGCTGGAAGGAATGATGAGAAATAATTTTAGTCTCTGGATTGCCACAGGACTGGAGTGAGGTTCCATTAATATTTAAGTCTTCAGGGAATGAAAATTCATCCAATAGTCCCGGGAAGTTCTAATGTGTCTGATAGTCCCCATGGCCTCACGTGCTGCTCTGTAAGAGCTCTGGGTTTTCCTTCCTTTCTCCCTCCCTCCCTCCCTCCCTTTGTTTTTCCCTTCTTTCCTTTCCTTTTCTAAAAAATATTATTTACATATGGACAGTGCTAGGAAATAACTAAGGGTCTTTCTCAAACTTTTCATTGGTCTCAGAACCCTTTTAATGGAAACAATATGAGGATTCCAAAGAATGCTTGTTTAGGGGGTTGGAGCTCCCGATATTTACCTTATTAGAAGTTAAAGTGGGGAAACATTTAAAAACATGGGACTCCATTGCGTGCGTTCCAGTAACTGTCAACTCCGTGGCGTCACCTCCAGAAAACTCCACTGCGCACGTGTGAGAGGCTGAGAGGGGGATGCTGGACTGGAGGATGATGTCTATGGAGGGCTGGGGGAGGGGGTATTCAGGGGGGCTGTGGGAAGATGGGGGGTTGGAAGCAAGGAGAGCAACAAGGGTGCGCTCATGCAGGGGGACGTCCTGGTGAAGGTCAGGCTTGAAAGCACCAAGCAGTGCTGGAGAGCTGGCCTCTGAGAGGTGCAGGGACACGTGCCAGTGTGGGGTCAGCCTCAGCTTGGGATCGAGTCTGCAGTTCAGTGTGGCTTTGGCCTTGTCTGTGGCACTCACCGTCGGAATACCTAATCCGATGCCATTTCCAGTGTCTCTGAGCTGGTGTGTGATCAAGGATTCATACCATCAAATCCAAACCATACACAAATGTTAGCGATAGAATAAGGTATGTCGTGCACATTTATTGATGAGACCTAAATACTCGCTTTCAAGTGTGGGCAGGAATTCTAGAGGCAATTTTCAATAAAAATCCTGTCAGTCAACTGGAGTATTAAATATGATTCATAGTTAATTATTTTGAAAGTCTTAATTTTCTCTATAAAACAGATAGTAAGAATATTCAAGTAGTTGGAGAGGGAAATAAAACATCAGTTAATACAGATATTAAGAAAGGATGTATTAAGA
Organism: Lyroderma lyra; assembly: GCA_004026885.1. NCBI lineage: Eukaryota > Metazoa > Chordata > Mammalia > Chiroptera > Megadermatidae > Lyroderma > Lyroderma lyra. The sequence goes on from PVJL010001435.1 coordinate 181,446, forward strand.
AAGGATACACTAGTTAATTTGAGGAAGAATACACTAGTTAATTTGAGGAAGAGCATAATACACTTTTTGATTCAAAATATTTATAAAAGTTTAAGTAATAAGGGTAGAATCATAGAGGCAAGTTTATGACATGAAGCCCTTTGTAAAATTTGTTTACTATAGTAACATTAATAACGTAAAATGAAATGATTCTTAAGTATTTATTTCATTTTTAGTAAGTTAATTCTACTTAAGTCATGAGCTTTTCAAGAAAAAGACCTATCTGGGAACTTTTCCTCAGATCTTATGAAAATGAATCAAAGCAGACTACCAATGTGGTCACTTACAAATTTCCCAAAGAGGAAACATAATGTCATTTGTGATAAATCATCTTCAGTCCGAAGATGATTTATCACAGAAAACAAAGTGTCAGAGAAACATAAGATGCTCAGAAACACGCTTGCTTCTCCCCTGACGTCAGTGAACATGAGCGTCTGTGTGGAATGTCCCAGAACTCACTGAACCACTCCACAAAGTCCATCTTAAACTTGGTCTTACTCTGTTGCATCGTTCACTGTATGACAGTGGTTCTAGCTTATGTTATGCTGGTTTTAGCATTCCTCATCCATCCAGAATGCATATTCCATGTACCTCATGTTCAAATTCACCTTGGCCACTTACTGTGTGCCTTTGGGTAAATGCCATAAGCTCTCAGTGTCCTGAGGCCTGGCCCTAAGTCAGTGCACAATAATGCTAGCCGTTCCATATGGAGAACAACGAGGGGGTGAACTTGACCTCACTTGGCCTGCTGCAGGACCCCAGGGATAGGCACCCTCATTCCCAGGGGTGAGTGGGAAGCCATTCCGGATACTGATCGAGTGAATGACATGACAATGCTTCGATGTGATTCCAGCTCCAGCAAGTAGGGAGGGAAACACTGGACAGGAACTGATGGTAGAGAGGGAAGTCAAAGAGGGGATGGCAGTTTAGATTCCTGGACTTAATTCTTGCATTCATGAAAAGCTTTCTGTATAACCCAAATCCCTCGTGCTGTCGTTGAAGTCCATTTTCACCTGGCAACGAGACTTCACTTTACTGACCATTTCTCAGACCACATCCCGCACTTGTACTTTACAACTTTTCTTAAGGCTTTATTTCCATAGCATATACAAGTTTATAATCTGCAAATCCAATCACTTATTTAATGTCCTTATCAGTGTTACTTTATCATAAGCATGGTAGTTTTGGGTGATAGTAACTTTTAATGATTAACTACATTAAAAAGTTTTACATACGTGTGTTTGAGGCTGACATTTTTTATATGCTTCCAGCTGGTTTTTGAAGGAAACACACGTGTATTACTAAATTGTACAAAGAAACAAAAGAAACAATGCAAATATGATGATGTGAATGCCTCCCCCTTGCATCACGCTGCAGAAGAAGGTCAAGTCGAGCTGATGGAGATGATTGTCAATGACTCCTCTGGTGAAGGTAACAAATCGTGATAAGGATTGCTACCTGTCCACCACCCCATCAGGTTCATTGGGAAGAGTGGTATGAAGTTACTATGAAAATAGATTAGTTCTGGATTAGAAACGGCCCGACGACCTCACTTAGAGTGTGGCTGTCCCCACCAGCCATTGTTGCTCCATTTTCTCCCCTGGAATCTGCCAGGGCTAGCGCAGAGATCTGGGACTGCATGACAGGCACTGATTATCTTTGAATTTTTCTGATAGGTCATAAAAATTCATACATATTTTATGTATCCTTTTATACTATTTCCATTGAGGTCATTCTACACTTAAATTGTTTGCCACTGAATAACACTGACAGTCTAAGCAGAAGTAGCGTACACCCCCCCGCACCCCACTTCAGCCTCATACACTCAGCCTCGTTTGACAAACTCAGATGGAGTCGAATGAGGAAGGTGGATGCCACGGAGAGGTAAGCAGTGAGGTGGTGTGTCGAGGCCTTTCTAACTGAAGGAAATCGTGTCAGTATTGTGGAAGATACCTTGGGCGTGGAAGCCCAATTCGAAAGCTATTTCCGTGTGAAGAGGAGATGAGAGTCCATCAAGGTTTTGAGGTTGGAGGAAGGAGAAAAGGAGAGATTCAAGAGCTGTTTTGCACGTAGAGTCAGTAGTGCTTGATAAAAGATTGAATGTAAGGAGTAAGTGGCAACGATTTGGACTGACTTTGAGACTTCTAATTTAAGAGATTAGGCCAGTGCTATAACCCTCCTACGGAGAAGGAGGCATAGAAGAAAGCAGAAGAGGCGTGAATGTGAGGAGATAATGAATTCGGTTTTGGTCGTACTGAGTTTGAAAGGCCCAGGGGACATCTACTTGGACATATCCAGTAGACAGCTAGAAGTATAGAAGGAAAGGAGCCTGCCCTGCAGGACCACTGTTGTATAGGACGTAGCTGAGACTGTGGACACGCGTGGAAATCCTGCAGGAGACCGGAAAATCGCTGATGAAAGGTAGCTGAGGGGAGGGCACCAACACGAAGGGTCAGAGGGCCGAGGAAAAGCCCACAGGGTGATGGATGGGAGCGACGATACACACACGAGGGACAAGTCACTGGGGCAGATGCGTTAGATCAGTTGCGTCAGAGAGATCAAGTAGGAAGATGATGACACTGCAGCCCTACATGAGAAGGCCTCGAGGACCTTGGTTAAAGTGATTTCTGGAAAGTGGTGGAGGCAAAAGCCAAATTCAAGTTCTTTAACTAGTGAATGGAAGTGTGTAAGTTTAGGTCCCTGTTTGCTTAGGTTTGGTGCTGACTGAAGTGCCAAATGAAGTGCTTTGCCTTGATTGGAGAGAATGGTGAAGAGGTGTGTACGTGTGTGTACGTGCGTGCGCGTGTGCGTCTGTGCACGTGCATGTGTGTGTACGTGTGCACGCATGCGTGTGCCTGTGTCTGTGTATGCGTGTATGCGTGTGTGCACGTGTGTGAGCATGTGTGTATGTGTGTGCATGTGTGTGTATGCATGTGTGTGCACGCACATGTGTATGTGTACACGTGTATGCACGTGTGTGTGCATGTGTGTATGTGTGTGCATGTGGTGTTATTGTTGAGAATGAGGCATCTGGAATGCCTGAAAGGACATAGTGCAGAGATAAATGTTAAAAGTGACAGCCATGGTTCCAGGTACTATAGATGGTCTCCACATCATTTCTATGAGTGAGAGCTTTTCCCCCTCCTCAGACATAAAAATATTAATACACTGCCCCTAATTAAAATGGTTGATAAAGCAGTCAGTCATGCCTATTGTAGAACAGATCCAAGATGCTGCAGTGCGAAAGCGCATGTTGTTATGCTGAGCTCACAGGGAAAACAGTACAATATATACAACACGAAGCAAGTCGTGTGTGGCATCAGGGGCCCAACCTTTCATTCCATGCTTGTGGTTTATTAGTGGTGTGCCTTGTTCTAACATTTGCTGAAGCACTGCTATGGGCCAACCACTCTGCTAGGATCTATGAACACATGATTTGATGTTTTCCTCCCAACACTGCAAGTAGAGGAGGGCTGTCTGAAAAGTATCCATGTAATAGGAAAACTAGAGGCATGCATGGCTGGCCTTTTTCTGGACAGACCTCATATATAGTTTTTTCTTTTCTCCCTCCCTCCCTCTCTCCTTTATTTTAAAAACCAGATTTGAATATGATAAAACCAAGGTTCAAAGAGTTAAGGCAACTTACCAAGCTCCTTACTAGCTATAATGTTGAAAAGAGTTTGAACCTCTCAAGGCCTCAGCGTCTTCATATTTCTGAAAAATGGTCCTGGTTCCTGGAGGGCTGTTGGAGGGTTGGATGACATATAACCATATGGAACCTAGTAGAGAGCCTGGCAGATAATTACTGCTTTTATTAAGCTCAATATGTTATAACAATCCTCAAATTCATACCGTAGATAAAAACATATAGTAATGGAAAGATCTGTCTTATCACTGCTATAGATGGACATCTCACTCACGTGACAAAGCCAGTGGCATAATTCTGTGCATCCCCTCCAGGCATCCATCAGGTGTTTCTGGAGAACTCAAGCTGTTTTTCATACAGAAGGTGAAGCCTTTCACAGTCGCACTTGGCACTGAGCTTTGGAGTGAATAGGGCTGCAGGAGGTGTTCAAGCCAGTCCCAGCAAAACCTAACCTGTATTTTGGTATCTTTTTCTAGCGCTGAACGTGATAGACAATTACGGAAATACCCCTCTGCACTGGGCTGCAGAAAAAAACCAGGTCGAAAGTGTTAAGTTTCTTCTTAGCAAAGGGGCCAACCCGAACCTCCAGAATAGCAACATGATGGCGCCCCTCCACCTCGCGGTGCAGGGCTTGTACAACCAGGTGGCGAAGGTAAGCCTGGGTGGGACCCACGTGCGCCGTCTCCGCTCGGGTCATGTTGGCCAGTGTCAGCTGCCCAGGCAGATAAGACTACTTAACGGTCACCCGGCAAGCTCTACTTCTGACCAGCTGCTGCTGCTGCTGAAGATGATGATGATACAATCTTCTCTTTATCCAACAGTCTTACTTACCAAGCATTCTTCTATGGGCTTTATACGTTTTAGTTTTGTTTTTTTTTTTAAATCCTCATTTAAACGAACTATGAAGACTGATGTTATTCCCATTTCATAGCTGAGGAAACTGAGGCACAGAGAATGAAATCACTTGCCTGATCTCACGTAAGTGGTGAAAGCAAGAATCCGTAATGTGGTTCTTATCTTCATGTAGGCAAGTGACTGCTTTACTGCTGATCCCCGACTGACTTAGCGACTCAGAGGAAGGAGGTGATGAGTGCCTCCTTCTGGGAAGACAGAAAACGTGACCGTGACTCCTGTTTCGGTTTCAGTGGATGGCATGGGGTGGTCTGAGCGGAAGACATTATGATGCTATTAGGAAAAGTCTGCCTGGTTTTCAAGGCTTTCCTTTTTCTTTCTTTCTTTTTTTTTTAAGAGTAAGTTTGGTCAAATAGAGGAAACCACGGTAAATGCCTAATGGGTAAGGTTTAGGCCGTGCTTTTGCACTGTACCTCAGAGTCTCGCAGACATACTAGAAAACACACAGGCTTAGAGGAATGCAATTTACAAATGGATCCGATTCCAGAAGTTCACTTCCAAAGGCAACTTGGAACCTAAATTTTCCTATAGGAAAAGCAAATGATGACTTGGCTATTGGGCCAAGCCACAGCTTAGTCACGCTGAGCTGCAGTAGCACAGTTCCACAGGCTGGGCCGCTTAGAAACACCACACGCTTAGTTCTCACGGCTCTGGAGGCTGGGCCATCCGAGACCATGGTGCACGCAGATTCCGTGTCTGGTGAGGACCCACTTCTGGTTCACAGGTGGCCACTGTCTCGCTGTGTCTTCACACGCTGGAGGGGGTGACAGAGCTCTCTGGATCTCTTTTATAAGGACCCTAATCCCATTCATGAAGCCTCCCCCCTAACAACTAATGACTTCCCAAAGGCCCCACCTCCTAATATTATCACGTTGGGGATTAGGATTTCAATATATAAATTTTATGGGACAGAGACATTCAGTCCATCACACCACACCAAAACCTACTTTGTCTATAAATTACCAAAGAGATCTCAGGAGTGTCCATGAGCTCCGTGCCCCCTTGACCCAAACACCTTCGTCTCAGCCCTGAGTTCAGGGCCCCTATCCGCCGGGCGTAGGAGACGTGAGGGGAGCCCCATTTCTGCTTTCCTGCTGTACCTGCAGGTAGCTCTGTCCTAGTTCTCATTCTTGGTACAGGCATTGCAGACACGTATTCGCTCCCCATCTGCCTGGTCATCCTTGAAGGAGGGACTGCATGTGAGTCATCTCCATAGTTCGAGTCTTTAGCACCACTGATAAATGATGGCTATCGACTAAATGAGTAAATCGGTGTCTGGCGGAAGGAGGGGAGAACTCGGGTATGAGCACCTAAGAAGAGGAGTCAGGGTGGCCCCCTGAGGAGATTATTGGAAAGGACTCTTCCAGCGGCCTGGTTTTCTTTTTTTGAAATGCCTGCATTATTCATGAGCCAGATGCTGCTTCTGTATCATCTGGGTGGGCCACTGGTGGCTGCAAGGACCCCACCCCGCCGCCCCCAGAAACGCCACACAGTACTTCCCCAGGCTTCCTCTGAAGGCTCTTGTCAGATATAAATGCCCACGGACTTAATTGACCTCAGAGTGTGTGACCCAGGATTTCACAGTTGAAAGGCGTTGATCATTAGAAATTAGAACTCTTCAAGCCAAGGCATACAGAAAGGTAGGTAAGTATCACATAAAAAAGAAAGGAAAGCTCAGCAATAAGCCCGTAATGGATTTACAAATCAGAACGGTGGATATAACAGAGGTTTCACCGGTGACACCAAAACAAAAAGAAAAAGAAGGTTATAAGAGGATCGACAGCATCTCTCCTGTACTTGGTCTTCCCAGCCGTGACTTCATCTAAAAAGTATTTTCAAACCTGCTGCCTCCCCTGGGATGAAGGGACTAGGAGGAGGAAGAACTGGGGGGGAGGGGGCGGCTCGCTGCGTGCTTGCTAGCAGCCTTCGTCCCGGGTGGAATGCTTTTCCATTGTCTGGTCTGCCGGCCTTTCTCCGAGTCTCCCACTGCTGTGTAGAAAGTTATAAATTAACAAACTGTTGCCCACAGGTCACCTCAAGTTCTTGTAGACACTGTTGATTTGAATAGTGTTCCCTGGGGTGCACTAGCCCGGTCCTTAGGAGGTGGCCTGGTTTCTCTGTCGCCTGCAGACCTCAGTCCTGGGGGCTGAACCCCACAGTATCCAGTGCCTCGACCTCCCATGAGGCCTCCTGGATCCTCATCAAGGGACCTCTGGAGGCCTCACCTGAGAACCTCCAGACAGGCCTGAACCTGAGGCGGGTGCACAGCTGAGTTGCTCTCCCTGGGACCCCGACCACATGTAATTTAACACAGCATTTTGCAACATTGTGTTTGTGGTCATACAACAATGACACCCTCATACCACATGCTACAAATCTATGCTCTACTATTCTCAGAGGGCAAAGAGAAAAAACTCTTCTTCCAGAGCTTGTTAAGAGCAGAATGTGAAAGTTCCTAACGTCCATCAACTGAGCCCTGTGTCCTCACCTTCCTTCGTGTGGCAGTAATGTCCCTATGGGTCTGTCTTAGGTACTAAGAATCTCAGTTTCAGTTTCCTTCATGAGCAGAGCTAATTAGGAAGCTTAATGCATGTGCTGACACATTAGCACACATTCTCTTAACAGGGAGCTCTGGTTTAAGGTTTTTAGGAAATAGCTTGTTTTAATAAATTCCCTTTAAGCAACTTAATTATAACTACCATGTTATAGTTTTATCAGAGACTTGCTTCGAGAGACAGGGCCTCTAATAGGCCACATCCAAGATTTCTCTCTTGGGAGACACATTTATATGAGATAATTATTGTTAGATTTAATCTAAAATAAAGACTGGTTAAAGATCTATAGATTCTTGGCCAATAAGCTGGAAGACAACAGGTGAGGGGGAAACAGGTGTTCATTTAAATTCCATCAGAAAGATTCCTTCACCGTTTTACCAGGAATGCTGATGTCATATGTCACAGGGAAAGTTTCTGCTCCAGACTAAGTCGAAACTAGCTGAGTTAAGCTATTCCACCGTTAACCCGAAACGCTCTTTTCTCTGTGGGAGAAAATGGAGTTTTAATGGTCAGTTCCCAGAATACCTGCACCCTTAAGGAAAAGAAAGAGGACCAGAGTGGGGGAAAGCATTTCTTCCTTCTTCTTCTCCTCTCTCTATTCTCTCCCCCTTACTACCTTCCTTTCTCCCTCTCTCCCCTCTTCTTTCCCTCCCTTCTCCCTCCCCAACCCACACGTTCCAAGTGCACCATAGATTTATTTCCTTAAAGGTATTAGTCAACACAGCTCACTTAATACAAGTGAGATATGTAAAGTGAGCGTGAGCAGTGTTAGCTGGTGTCTACAATTTCTATTCTGTGTCCAGTTCTACAGTTCCATATCGCCTTAATTGCCTGCAGTGATCCAGAAATGGCCATTACTTCATCCTTTTGAGGATTTGATGTAGTACCCACCGTGAGCAAGGTTTTGTGCCGGATTCTGTAGGACAGGGATGAAAAAAGATGAGTTTATAGTCTAGTGGAGGAAATGGACCCTGTTTGGGAAGGCTGACTTTTGGCCACTGTCCCCTCCTCTGTGCAGGTGTTGATTGAGCACGGCACTACGAACATCAACTTGGAAGGAGAAAACGGAAACACAGCTTTGATAATCGCCTGCTCCAAGGATAACAGTGAGGCCCTGCAGATGCTGGTCTGTCTTTCAATCATGCTTTTCTGTTTTCTTTCCCTTCTTATTAGTACAACATGAGTTACTGTTATTTACAGCAACTCTCGGTTTCTCTTCTTAGCCAAATATGAAATAGAGACAATATGTCATAAAAAAAGTTCTCTGTTTTTGTCTATGAACACACCCCGTAAATCAGAAATGGATCTGAGATTGCTTATGGAACACTAACAGGAAAACATTAAAGAAAGTTGGAGATGATCAAAGTGAAAAGAAAGTACAGGCAGGAAAAATTAAGATGAAGCCGGTGGTCAAGCTGGAATACAAAATACGCAGTATGATAGCCTGCATATTTATAAGGATGAAACATGTGTTTGACTCAGCTTCTGGATAAGTCAAAGGAAAGATAAATATAGTCAAGTGCAGTCTTCTTGTTGGGCCCATGAAATAAAAGCCAAGAGAAACATAGCCATTCATGTTGCCAAGAGGAGAAGAAATCATTGCCATGGCTTCTCAGACACGGAGCCCTGTGTGATAATAAAGACCGGGGCCCTTAGCGACAGCACTCAAAGGAGGGCCAGCCTTCTCTCTGTGGTGACATTTCCTGGGGTGGTCGCCTAGAACCCCCGGCACGCCTCCTAAGTGACGGACTCCTGTTCCCCACAGTGCCCCTTCTGAGTGTGGGACAAGAAATCCAGGAAATAGCTTTTCTTCAAATACTGCTTAATCACTTGTATGTTATTCAAGCCGTGGTCTGTAGTTTTATCATTTGATTTTCCCTCTCTGCCTTCCAGAGAGTAAAAATGAAATAACAAAATTTTCAAAAGTCTTACTATTATTTAAATTTACAAATATGTTCTAACATATTCATTGGATGTCCTGGAGAAAAATGCATATTCATATAAGTTGTCATGATTTGACCAAAAAGAGAATAAAAATAAATTAACTAACACTCAAACCTGTAATTTAGAAAAGAGCCTCAAATAACCACAAGAAAATTGGAATAAATAAATAATAAAGTTGAAAACAAAAAAATATTAAATCAAAGAATTTGGAAAGAATATATTTGGAAAAGATACTGAACTAGACAATGATTGGCAAGTCTGACTAAAACAGAAGAAGATAACGTACAAATAAATAAACAACAGAGATTTACCTGGATACGATGGTAATTTTATATGACAAAAGATCAGTGTGCACTATTCTATCCTAAGAAATTTGAAAATCCTTTTTTAATGGATTAGTAACTGAAAGTAATTAAAATTTCAAAATTAACTAAAAAATGAAAGCTCTGTAGAGAACAATAAAATGTTAAAAAAAGAAAACGTATTATCTGGAGCCAGCTAATATGACATGCTGCTATAGATTTCACAAGTTCTTTTAAAGTTTTAAGGAAAATGTTTCCAAATGTTTCAGATTACCTTCTTAAAGCACAAGAAAAGAGTGAAAACATCCAGATTAATTTTATGATTCAGTTCTTCTAACGTAGTTTTAGTAGAGCACTTCCATTAGTAAAAATATCTGATTTTCATGGGGAACAAAAGTTCTAGTCTAAACATTTCTTAATTTTACACAAATAAAAAGAAAAGAATCTGGGAAATACTATCGCTTTATTTGTCTAAGGAATTGAGAACAGGCGTAGGAGGAGTCATGTTAATGATTAAAAACATCTCATTAATCCCACTGAAAAATGTGTTGACTGGTTTTCTGGGCTGTCGAGATGGATGCTTTTCTGTCTACACTGTTACCCCATCCTTGGAGGAAATAAAGTGTCTCTATTTCAGAATCTTAGCCTAGTTCCAAAACTACCTTCTGACCGAGATATCACAACAATTGAAGCTTTTCTCTGGGGTTTTCCATAGGCACAGAACGTGACATGCTCTGGGACAGGCACATGCTTGTCCATCCTTGCTATGTAAGATTTAACTTGTGTCATTTGACGTTTTTGTTGTTGCTTTTCTTTCTTTTCCTCCAGTTAAATAAGGGAGCTAAGCCCTGTAAATCAAATAAATGGGGATGTTATCCTATTCACCAGGCTGCCTTTTCGGGTGCCAAAAAATGCATGGAAATAATATTACAGTATGGTGAGTAGAGTCTTTCCCGCATTATATATTATGGAGAAGCCTATACTGATGGATGCTACTAATTTGACAACTATTTAGTAGAATTTGTACTGGGGCTTTTATGTAAGTCTAAGTGTCCTTTCTTTTAAACAACATTTCTTTTCATTTATTTATAATGTTTGTTATCTTGAATTTTATTTTCTCCTAAAGGCGATGAGCATGGATATAACAGACAATCTCATATTAACTTTGTGAACAATGGAAATGCCAGCCCCCTCCACATGGCTGTGCAAAGTGGTGACCTGGAAATGATTAAACTGTGCCTGGACAACGGTGCACAGCTGGAACTGATGGAGGTGACTGCTCAGATGCTACACCAGACTGGTATTTTAGCATTGTCATACATTATGCTCCCAACTGCTTTACATGAATAGCTCTCTGACAGCTGATTGGATTGAAATCGATAGCTCCTGCTATCCGTGTAGAAGCAGAACAGGAGGATATCCCCCATTTCCATCTACGTAAAGAATTTTGAGAGCTACCCAAAGCAATCACAAACACAAATACAGACCCAATAACGACAGTGCTATGCGAATGACAGAAGTACTGTCAAGAGCTGTCAGATTGCAGGGAAGTAGCATTGTTTGTTGGCCTGGGAAGAAAACCCTCAGCTGAATCTGGGTTGTATCCTCGGGCTGAAACGCTGACTGGGGTATCACAACTCTTTACAGACCGGGAAGTGCACAGCCCTGCATTTTGCTGCCAGTCAGGGTGCCACGGAGATCGTCAAACTGATGGTGTCCTCCTATTCCGGCAGCAGTGACATCGTCAACGCGGTGGATGGCAATCAGGAGACGCTGCTTCACAGGCAGGTGCCCCACTCACCACCGTGCGAACGGGCTTCCGGTTTGGAGGTGATGAGTTAGGCCCTTATAAGAAGCACCTGCGTATCAGAGAGGCTGTAGTTCAAAAGAACAAAGATCCTGTAGTTCAATGGGAACTACCTGCCCCTCTGTTATTAAAGTTGAATGTTAAATAGATTTTCATACAATAAAATGTCCAGGGATGCATATTTCGGGTCAGTTCTTTGTCCAGTGGGTGTAGGCTCTAGATTAACTGCCTATATGCTTCAGAGTTCAACATACATGGCTTTCCATGCCCTTTGTGATCTGTTCTGATTCCTCCTGCATGTCTTACCCTCATTTTTAGTGAAGATAATGGAGCAGAGACTTAGGATGTTCCCTCCGCTTTTCCTACCCTCTTCCTCTTTCTGCCCACCCCCACAAGTACAAATGTTTTCAAAACATTGGCTTAGGAAATAACAGCCACACAAGATAAACATTTCTGTAGAGTTTAACAGAAATAAAAATCAGAGAAGAAAGCATCTGACACTGCTTGGACAAGAAAAGGCAATGTAGAGTGAGAGTTCAAATCCTTTGGGGAGACAGGGGCTAAAATGCCTCCTATGTGAGTGAGACAGGCGGCTGAGATAAGACTTCTCCTTCTCTCTCTCTCTCTCTCTCTCTCTCACTCATACACACACACACACACACACACACACACACACACAGAACTGTGAGCATGCTGGTAGCCTGGAATGGCAGAAGAAAGCTGAGATATATCTATTGGAAATCTACAATATTCTACCTATCAATATAAGACCTGGTTCTTCTAAATTGGGGAGGTGGGGGTGACCATACACATTAGCAAAACCACCATGCAGAGTGGGACATGCCTGGATAAAGAGGAACTCTAAGGAACTCCCTTTTAGGATGAGTTTGCAACTAAAATTTCAGAGCCTAAAGGAAAACTTATAAAAGACAACAAAACTGACAAAAGACTACTTTATGTCCAAAGAAATAGAAATAATAGGGTAATCTGAAAATAATTTTATAATAAGGATACTTAAGACTTCCAGAAATTTAAAAGAATGGATAATCAGTTGTATTCATTCCTAGCCAGGGAACCACCAGAAAAAAAAAAAAATTAAAAAATCAGTAGTGTAAAAGTAAATAGATTAAGATAAAAGATTATGAGAAACAAACTTGCATTTATGAATCAAAGATTGTTGCATGAAAAAGATCCAGTTGGAAACCCTAAAACTGAAAAAAGAAAAAAACCTTTGAAGTGAAACAAAAACTCAATAGATAAGACTAACTTTAGACTGGAGATTCCCATTGTATGGGGAACTTATAAAATTCCAATGTCAAGTTCATGTCCCAAATTACATTAGAATCTTTGGATTGGGTATCAGGTATCTTTAAAAACTCTTTAAGTGATTCCAGTGTTTAGCCAATTTAGAAACACAATTTTCTGGTTATAGTTAAAATGTGTCCATGTAGAACACAGCTTTAATACACAACTTTTGCACAAGAAGGAATTATTTTAGAAAAATAGATCCATCTACCTGACCCATATGTATCCTTAGCCTGTGGCAACTCTAGCTGGACATACTCAAGCTGGATTGGCTGGAGATGTCTTGGACCAGTTCAGTCTAATTCTGATTAACTCACTACTGATTTAGCATCCTGGAATGTCCTAACAAGTGACATCTGGAGTTTATATTGAGCTTTAAAGGAAAGTTTGCCCATTGGGCTAAGAATTCTTTTTGTGACTTTGGTAGTTCAAAGGCCTCCGCACATGGTTCTGGCTGACAGTGAGCTTTGGAGTCAGGGAACTGGGGTTCCAACCTGACCTGGGCAGCCTCTCCACCCCTCAGTGTCAGCGCATTGAGACCTTGCATTTCTAAGGGACTCTCAAGTGGTGCCAGTGTGGCTGGTCTGCCACCCACACTTGAAGTAGCAAAGCTCTAGGCTGGGGAGATATAAGAATGAAGCAGATACAGCCTCCAGTTGGTCATCACTTATTTCCTAAAACTGCTAAATGCATTTAATATAATTTAAATATAACACAACCTCTTGTGAATTTGGGTGAAAAGCAGCAAACTGATTCCAAGATTTATATACAGAGGGCCAAAAATGGCTGAGATAATCTTGAATCAGAATAAAACATAAGATCTGCATTAGGAAACAAAGTTTTAAATCATTAATATTAACATTTGTTTTGGTGATGCTTTAATATAGATGGAAAACTTTTATTTTCTTTATTAATATTATCCTTATGACCGGCTGTGAGATAATATCAAAATGACTTCAGTTCTCCCCATATTTTATTTTTGGCTTCACAAAACCTCAGGAGAGCTAACTCCACCTTGTTAACTTTTGCCAAAGAAGGGTCACTTGGAACCATGCAGATGAATTTTAGGCACACGTTGCCTTTCGCTATTGTTACTCTTGTGGTCTACGGTGATAGCCATCAGTGCGGTTCTTTTTTATTTTAAGTTCTGAGGACAGATGTTACTACTCACTTCAGAATCTCCACGATGATTTTACATTGAGAAAGCAGGTTTACTAAAAGATGAGGAATAAAATCTTGTGATGTAGTTGGTATTTTTTTAATTAGTGTTATTTTGAAAATATTACCTTAATCAGCATCAGTTACAGATTTTGAAAGTTTCTAAATTCTCTAGCATTTTATCATGTCATTAGTAATCATTTAAATTGACTTTTGAATATAGTAGGTTTATTATATACATATATTAATATGCTTATAATTCCTTTTTTGCAGGGCCTCATTATTTGATCACCATGAACTAGCAGACTACTTAATTTCAGTGGTAACTATTCCATTGACAGGTTTTTTAAAATTACTATTTACAGTTGGAAAATCATAATTACATGATGTGAATTTTCAAAAATTAAGCACATTTCAGTTTCTTGCTTATCAGCCGAAAGGTTTACACGAAAGGTGACTGACGCACTTGCAAATGGAGTGTGCTATGTATGAACACGTGCTGGTGGAGCTTCGTTGTGTTCACTGTAGGCAGTGGGTGGGCACGTGGCGAGGAACACTCACGTGAACCGGTCCTAGGAGTGTTAGGCTTGGCAGCTCACTGACCCTCCTTCAGCACGAGTGGCCTTGAGGTGGAGGCAGGACAGTCAGCGCAGGTCACCTTCACAGTGCATTCTAAGGGTCTACCCCACCTACCTTAGGGACAGCTTTCAAACAATGAAAAGACAGGAATTCAAAATACCGTCCAAGGTGGTGACAAGTGAAAGCAAGAGGTCGTCTTCATTCTAAGAAGGGAAATCAGCTGGCTATGGAGTTAAATTTTAATAAGCCCTTTATATGGGTGAGTGTATTTACTTAAGCCCCATCACATCAGCAATGAATGTAGTTCCATGTGTAGTAGTTAACGTGTGCTTGTTGCCAATAGCAACCTTTGATGTTGTGATATTTACATAGAGGAATCCTGGGAAGACTCGTAATGTACCACAGTGTTGTCACGCATGGTTTCCTGCAAATGAAGCCCTCTCTTCACCTGGTGGGGGCTGTAGAGGCTCTGCTACAGCCAGCATGCTTTCAGAGGGGTACTGTGACATCAGCCTATTCATTCACTGGGTACCCCACAAACAGGGAGACAGCCACTATTTTTATTACCCTGTCCAAGAGAATTTTTTCCAAGAAGTTTTTAAAAGCCTTTGTTTCTTGTCCTATCAAATATTAGAATTATAACCTATAATGTAAATATTGACTTATTCATTTTAAAAATATTGAAGATGTGGTTTTGTTAAAAATACAAATTTTCCTAAATATTTGGCTATTTTACTTTATGATTTGAATTCTTTCAATTCAATTATTTAATTTCATCTACTTCAGATGAAGTAGATTTTTTTAAAAAGTGAACAAGTTCTTGTGAATGTTTTTAAAATCGTATGCAATAAATTTGGAAGATTATTTTTATTATGGACATTTAAAAATATTTTCTTACAGTGGAAAGCCAACTATCACTATAGGTCAAAGGATTTCATTTTTATGGTTTAGGTAGTAACACAGATGTATTGCCAGATGTCAGGCCAAAGATTAACAAGTGAGGATACTTTTTTTTGAAATTATAACAGAATGCCTTCATTTCTGATGTCACAACATGCGAATTAAAGGGAAGTTTCAAGCAGTTCTGTAGTATTCACATACTTGAGTGATACTATAGGCACTCTATCCCAATGAACAAATATGGTTTATGGGTCATAACGTTGTCAGCTTACTCATCTGTTCACAAGCTTTTGTTGATGACTTGTTTTATTTTAGGGGGCAGATATTAATAGCACCGATTCTGAGGGACGCTCCCCACTGCTACTAGCAACTGCTTCTGCATCCTGGAATATTGTAAATCTGCTGTTGTCTAAAGGTACCAGCAGGGACCAAGCCAAGCCTTTAGCACTATGACTCAACTTGGTTAGATAAACATTTATTAACCATTTTTTCTGTGCCCGGCACTCAGCCAGGTGGTATCATACAAAGGTAAACAGAATACTTCCCGTGTCTGGAATAACTTTCAGTCCAATAGAGGACTGATACTTAAAAAGGTAATTCGGAACAGTAATAGACAACATCTGTAGAGCGATTAGTGTATCCTCGGCATTCACTGAACATTTTATAAAATGATTACTATATCCCTAGCATTCACTGAACATTTTACTTACATTCTCTGAAAGGTTCATTTTATGTGATGTAGGTACTAAACGTCCCCATTTCAGACACTAGGTATCTGAATGAATTGTCCCTTCCTCTTTCTTGATCTCTCATCATTCTGTCTTTTTTTTTATGCTTTAAAATGTAAGACCTCATATATTAGTTAATGTAATAAATCATATATTCTTTTCCCCCTTTACACACACACACTCACACACACAGTAAGGTAAACCCATTTTTAAACATATTTAGTTTCCTTATCTAAATGAAGTTTCCTGTGAGTTTAAGGCTCACAGAGTTTTAAGTTAAAATTTTTTTATTTTCTTAAATTGAAAATCCACCATAGGCCATGCTTTAAATAAAATGAGTAGAAGTTATATTTACAGTGTGGTTTTTTTTTTTAGGTGCCCGTGTAGACATAAAAGATCATCTTGGACGTAATTTTTTGCATTTGATTGTACAGCAACCCAACGGATTAAAAAATTTGCAACCCGAGTTTATGCAGGTAATACACACATCTGTGGACGGAGTCCCACAGGCTGAGTTGGATGCAACAGAAAGTGGTTTTGCTTATGAGTTTTATTATGATGACGAATGGTTCTGGAATTTAAAACATTTTCAAATAAAGATGGCGTATTATTTGAATATTTAGTTACAACATAGTGGTGATGATGACGATGATGATAATAAATTACGTTGAGACTGACTTTTCCAAGTTACAAAGGGTTTCCTTACACTCTTATAAGTCAGTTTTCCTTCACTCTCTGACCATTCTGAGTGTGTGTCAGTGAAAAGGCCAAGTGCACTAGGCAATACTCCATCAGAAATTAAGAAGACAGCTCAACATACGTGACTTGTTGACATGTTGAAAACATTATCTCCATATTTATATTCAGCAACTAATAGTTACTGAGTGACTATTAAATGTATCTGAAGTATGTCATATTTTTATGATAAAGAGATTTTATTATTGTCAATCTCTTTAATAAAGAATCAAAAATGTATTTAAATATTTCAAAGAAAAATAAAATATGCTTATTGATTGGATTAAGCTGCTCATTTGGCATCCAATTTTAATTTAATATTCATATACATTTAATATTCATACTTTATTGTAAACCTATTTTAATATCTCACCCTTTATGCCTAACAGAACACATTAGCATTTAGCTCTTAATTGTTTTTGTTTTTTTTTTGGTGGGGGGGAGTGAAGGGAGGGATGTGGAGGGTGGTCCTTAGTCAAATACATTAGGAAAATGTGAAGTTAGAAATGTTAAGTGCATTTTCCACTCTCAGGACTTCTCAGAGCCTTTGCTGTGGTGTGGATGTTACAGACAACCAGAGCACCACTGTCATCCGTACTAACTCTACTCTGGTATCCTTCAGGTTACTTATATTTTTGCTCTCATGGAAAACACTGTTCTGCAGAATAGTTAGAAAAACACTCTAATTAGCCTGGTAGCAGAGTTATATTTAGTATATTATTTTTTCCCCCACAGATGCAACACATTAAAGAGCTGGTCATGGATGAAGACAGCGATGGGTGTACTCCTCTCCATTACGCATGTAGACAGGGGGTCCCTGTCTCCGTAAACAACCTGCTTGGCTTTAATGTGTCCATTCGTTCCAAAAGCAAAGATAAAAAATCACCCCTACATTTTGCAGCCAGGTAAGGGTCAGTTTATGTGACATATGAGCATGTCTTCTTTCTGTTTCATACTTGCCTTGAAAAACATGAAACCTAATTTTTTCAAGTTATGGGCGTATCAATACCTGTCAGAGGCTCCTGCAAGACATGAGCGACACGAGGCTTTTGAATGAAGGTGACCTTCAGGGCATGACTCCTCTCCACCTGGCTGCAAAAAATGGGCATGATAAAGTAGTTCATCTTCTTCTGAAAAAAGGGGCCTTATTTCTCAGGTGAGGACATATCATTGGAATATTTCCATATTCTTTTTAACTGGTTAGCCATTTCCAGGCTGTTTTTCTATTTTATTTTTAATCATGGTATCTAACTTTCTATCTTACTAAGTACTTTTATCCATCTGATTTACTCCACAAAACACATGTGACTTCTCAAAGGAGAAATTGGTATTACTGCCAGTTGACAAATGAAGACACCGAGGTATATAGAGCTGAAGACCTTGTTCAGGGCCCCAGAACAAATGGCTTTGTGCAGATAGTTTCCGGAAGCTTGGAAACACAGTTCCTCATGTTTTACTTCATTGTGCTGCCATTTTTGTGTGCGGATACAAAACTGTGTGTGTGTGTGCACGTATACACACCCTGTACACACACACCCCATACAGAGACTCCTCTTTTCATTCAGTCTGATGCATGAGAGCCTCCTTTAAGCTACAACACAAGATGTAAAATATTCCTCAATTTTATTATACTTTAACACAAGGACCAAAACCAAATTAAAGTAATTAGCATAGTGAAAAGGTGGTGTGCTTAACTGACATCTTTGTAAAAGGAAAATGAAAACCCAGGAAAGTTCTATGGAAGTATGCTGAGCTGCCTCCTAATTTCACCCAGGTGAATGAGCAAAGAGCTAATTAGGCTAACGTTCAAAAATACACTTCGTCAGACTGCCACTTGCAGCAATGTCACTTCCTTACTGCTTCCCAGTATACCACCAGGCAGCAACCAGCGGACCCCGGCCAGAGAGCTGCAGCTTAATCACGTCGTAACTGAAATAGCGACGACGTGCCTTGTGCACCCCGACGTGGCTGCTCCCTAGCATTGAAATTAAATTGTGTCAGGATCTCACACTTACTTTTTTTCTATGTCTGACTTGGAGAAATGTCAAGCCTTCATTGAATTTAACCCTAAATTTCTGTGGGAAAGGACATACATGCCCCAAAGGGATTAAATCAGCATCTGAAAGCACAAGAGGAAAGATCTCTTCAGATCCCAACTCTTAGAAGAATAAGTGGCACTAAGCTAAGTACTACCTGTTCACATACTTTTATATCTGCCAAATCAAATCATGCATGTGAGTCACATTATAGGTAGATCACTTAAGGCCATTAGGCTTGAAATGAGCTCATCTATTATAAATATGTAATAGGCATTTAGTTGCTAGAGCTTAGGTAGTTTTTTTTTTTTTTTTTTTTTTTGGTCATGCGACCTACCTTTCAAAAGGGTTGGCATGCTGGCCCACGCTGCATCTAGGAAGTGAAGGCACGCATCTCTTCTTAACTCTTAACAGCGACCACAATGGCTGGACTGCTTTGCATCATGCTTCCATGGGCGGGTACACTCAGACGATGAAGGTCATTCTTGACACTAATTTGAAGTACGCAACCGATCACCGAGATGAAGGAGGGGTAGGTACTCAGTTCCAAAATCTTGCCATTGAAGAAACTTCCAACACTGCAAGAAAGCCGCTTCCTCGACCCCCCTTCCCTCCCTTGTCCTGTCCCTGACCTTCTACTGGGTTCTTACCACGCCGACCCCTACAGTGAGGAGGGTGTGCAAGGGGAGCAGAATAAGGAGCGTGTCGGGGTGGGTGTGCACGTGCTGAGGGCCCCTCTGCAGTCTGACGGAGACTGGGCCACAGGCCTGTGTGGACTGATGATGAAATGCCACCACTCCTTGGAGAACCAAGGAAAATGAAGAAGATGGGGTAAGTCTTCATAAAACTAAGGATACTGATTTGAAGGACTGTCCTTTATTCTGCTCTGATGTTCTGCCTCCTTTTATGGACTGCAAGTATTGAAATGAAACTTCCACAAAATGATGGCAATGGAGAATTGTCATTCCTTTTTAAAATGTCTTAACGTGGCAAAACTAAAGATTGACCACCTTTTAGCAATCTCTGATTTTTTTTTTCAATTTTCCAATCCCCGTGAAAACCCCAGATCTGGAAAGTGCAGCTCTACTAAACGATTATTCTCCCAGAAGTATTTTCTTCTGTGTCCGTTCCAGCATCCTCAGTCTGAGAGCTTGTCCTTTGTCCTTGTGGCATCTTCTTATGACAAGAACAAAGCAAAATGAAACACTTGGAATTCACCTGCATACACACAGGCCCCACACACGTTTGAACTATAACCTCATGATTTTGAAGCTTGATTCTGAACACCAGTCTTAGGTATTTTGGTATTAAACAGTTTGTTCATAAGTTCTTTTAAGCAGTTCAACAAACATAGCAGTAAAACAGCCGAAGGATGAGTAGCCATTGTCACAGGATTTTCGTGATGTTTGTGTTGTTCTTTCTCTGCAAGAACACTGCGCTTCACTTTGCTGCGAGGGAAGGCCACGCCAAAGCTGTCGCCCTTCTCCTGAGCTACGACGCCGATGTTGTCCTCAACAAGCAGGAGGCCTCCTTTCTGCACTTTGCAATTCGCAATAGGAGGAAGGAGGTGGTTCTTACGACCATCAGGAGCAAAAGGTATGCTGGCTTCCTGCCTGTTGTCACTGCGTGTCCTCTGGCCTGTGGGGTGACACACAAACCAGGAGGAAACAGAAAGGGAAAAACAGTGTCAGCTGTTAATCACATTGTTTCAATGTCAGTAGTTTACATAAAATTTTTAATGAACTCTTTGGGTGACGGCCGACATGCTGCTTAGCCTCTCAGACCTTCAGTTTCCGTTTCAAAATCATGGGAGCGCAGACTGCCATTGTGGCTGCCTAGTGAGGGGTTCTGGCACATGTAGGATCTGTCACTGGTCACTGTCAGCAAGCCCTGCCCCGCCCCCACCTGAACTTCTCCGCCAAGAGAAACCCCCAAAACTCTATGTTGGCGACAATACTTCCCAAGTTAAATCTGTGCTGTTACTAGTGCCTCCTAATGGGATTTCCCTTCACTGGTGATCCTTTGTGTTCGTCGGTTTTTGAACTAATCTCCCAGGAGTGTCAATGAAGTTGGAAAGTAATTTGTTATTTATTGTGCATAAACTTTTCTATATAATCACAGATAGATATGTGCCAGGGCCAGGGGTCACCCAGTAGTGGACAGGGAGGTGAACAGCCCCATACTGGAGTCAAGCTTGTGTTTTTCAGCATGGGCAGCCTCGAGTCACTTTGCTGATGTTTTTTTGAAAACACCAGTCAATGCCAGTGTGCAGCCGGAAGTCTTCTACTGATGGCACAGATGTCCTAGGTGGATGTAACTGATAGCGTTCACGGAAAATATCTCTGGGCAGTTTCTAGAATCCGTCTCCTATGTAAATAGGCCCTTCTTTACTTCCTGCTGTAGACTGATTTCCTCTTTGGTATCATAAGCATCTTATCTCGTGCAACTAGATGGCAAGGAAGAAAGAGGCAGACTCACAACGTTCTGGTAGAACCCATGCTGGTTGACGTACTCAACACATGCTGGTTTGTGGTTGAATTCGACACCTGATGTACACGTGGATTAAGTGGCAAATTTCTGAGGCCCAGTACTATGTTGCTGGCAGATGTATGTGAATGTGAATGTCTCTGCCCAACATGACCAGCTCATACTGTAGTATTTCACTTCAGGGGAGAAAGAAGGCCAAAACCTACCTGCTTTAGAAGGCGTTTAGAGAAAGAGAACAGTCCCATCCTGGAATTTGCTCACATTTCTAACTTCCATTAATGCACAAGGATTGATGAATTGATCTTGATTCAAATATTGGTTCCATTGGAACTGATACAGGTGTCTCCTAAAAATACGACCTTGAATATCAACTGGTAGCTTTGTCGTTGTGCAGAACAGAAGGACTAAGACTAGTGTTTGTTTCATTTTTTATTTTTTTTACAGATGGGAAGAATGTCTTATGGTTTTTAATCATAATTCTCCCAGCATTAAATGTCCAGTCATGGAAATGGTGGAATACCTCCCCGAATGCATGAAAGTAAGCTCTCCAAACAAAACTCCTCGGTACATGCTTGGCATATAATATAATGTGGGGATTCATTGTTGTAATCACAACTTAACTCACGGTGATTTCCATCTTCAAATAAAGTTTCTAGTTTTCCATAAGCTGTAAGAGAAGTTAGGACCTATTTGGAATTAAGAATCCTATTGGTTGTTATGTGGGCTACAGGAAAATATGGGCAACAGATTTTTTCATTCAAATAATCTGAGTCTAGAGCAGAGACTACTAATGGTCGTTGCTGGTCCAGTAAATCCTCTAGACGTGTTCATGATGGAATGCATGTTTTACTGTTTTTACATCAGTTGCCTGCATTTAAAACCAGGATGCTCCCCTTAAGGAAGCAGATACCGGCTGACTGGGCTACCTTCTCACGAGGCAGGGGTTGCTGGGCATGAGCTGCTGCCTCCTGCACATGGGGCCAGCACTCTCCCATTTGGCACCCCCCTCCTTCCTTCTGTATACTCGATTCTACTGCCTGGGATTAGCGGCCATGCATTGTCATTCTTGCGCAATTGCTTTCCTTGTACTAGAGAGACAGTGCCAAAGCGTGAAGGTAAAAGCTGGCCCCAGGAGAGCCAGCATTTCAGGAAGAACAGGAAAGGGCTCTTAAGGCTGGCACAGCACATTTGTTTACCCTGCTTGCCTGCCCTGCGGCAGCCTCCAAGTGTAATTCTCTGTGCTGGGTTAAAGCCAGCACGTGCCTGCACACCCACTAGACAAACACCTACAAACAGTTGAGCACGGTCGTGCTAAAGGATGCAGACCAAAGACCTCCTGGGAAAGCCAAGGACTGGCGCAGACACCAGGAAAAGGGGAAGGTCTTCGAACATCATTCATAGGGACAAATAGATTGGAATACTGGGCAAGGCTGTGAGTTCTAGTGACACAGAGGTTAGGGAACCAGGTCTGGAACTAGGAGCGGGGGATGCTCCAGGACTTAGCCCTAGCCCTGGCCATGCCCTTGCCCCTTGCTGGGCTGCTTTAGGCAAGTCATTCCACCTCTCTGAGTTTTATTTCCTACTTGTGTTCATCTCTAAAGCAGTGATGCTGATACTGTTCTTGCAAAGTGATTACACAGATGAGACATAAATCTATACAAAGGATTTAGGGTAGTGCTTACCCCACAGTACACACCCTACTGCTTTTATACTGCTGATATGGTTATTGGTACTACCACAGCTAAAATTGTTTTTATTTACTAATAGGCACATGGTATGTGCTATGTGCTTCATGTGTATTTTTTTCTTTAAAATATTTTATGGGTATTGGAGCAGGTCCAGTTCATAGAGCAACATTTTAGGCACCTCAGTTTCATCAAAGGGCACATAAATAAATATTCAGAAGTGAAATGACCTCCGAATCCCTGTTGTTCCAATCTGTGCAAATGAGTAATCAGAGGAGGGACAGACAGATTGACGTCCAGTGTTTTCCGCAGTACTGTTGTCAAGAGAAAAACACACGTTAAAAGTA
>PVJL010001435.1:204710-265326 GCA_004026885.1 Lyroderma lyra
CGCCGCGCCCCCGCCTCCCCCTCCGCGCCTCACCCCCTCCCCAGGCAGTGCGTCCTTTATTGCCTGTGCTGAGTGTTCCAAAGCTCTCTCACTTTAACGACCAGACCTGGTTCTCTGATTCTGCTTTGCACAGCACAGCGACTAGTTGTGCCTTCATTTTCATGATGCCTATTATGACCCCTAGTGCCACTACCTTGTCACCAACAGAGACTTCCTTGACATTTTCTAAGGCCCTCTGTGTTGGGACCAGCCAGGCCAGCAGGGGCCTCCCAGTGGGCCCGGCTCCCTGATTCTCCCCTTCAGGGTGCTGTGCAACTCTTTACCCTTCTGTCCTTCAGGTGGAGGTGACCAGGTCCCCCAGGAGCTCCTGGGAACACAGTGATGGGGTCATCTGGGGCCCTGTGTCCAGATCTGGTTCCAAGAGCACAGCCTGACTGGGCAGTATTTCTTTCTTGGGAGCCAATACACAGGTTTGGGATCGCATCCCATCTCGTACCTTGTCTCCTGCCCAATATCTTAGCCATTAATTTTTCTCTGTCAAAGGTACTTTTGGATTGTTGCATGATACCTTCCACAGAAGACAAATCCTGCCAAGACTACCATGTAAGTTTATTTTATCAGAATAACTTGAGGTTCATTTTATTATAATTCTTTAAAGAATATTAAAAATGTAACGAGTTCTACAATCTTAAAAGATAGTAATTACTGTCTTCACTTGTCATATTATTGTATTATCTACTTATAAGAATCTCCCCCTTAGATCCTCAGTTTCACACCAATATTTTAATTGTTTTTAATAGCATAATTTAGGGTTGTTTCTAGTCTTCATGTGTTCTTGGGTAGTACTGCCTGAAGAATGAAGTTCTAAAAGGTCTGTGATCTTTTGAGAATTCATCCTTTTCCACGACTATGAGTTAAAAATCAATCGAATAACGGCTTGTTAGGATATTTACTTTAGGAACTGATATGCAATAACTTAATTTACTTTTCTAGGACATGATGCAACTTCATTTGGCTCAATTTTCAGTAGAATTGTAGGCTTGTGTATGTGACTTACTAAAACAGTTTGGGGGTCTATGCTAGACTATAATTTTTAAAAATTGTATCTTCTACAGATTGAGTATAATTTCAGATATCTTCAGGGGCCATTCGAATTCACCAGAAAAACATCTGGACAAGATGTTGTATGTGAGCCTCTCACAACCCTCAATGTAAGTCCAGTGTTTTCATTATCCAAGTAGTTTCTACACGGTTTTGTAATGTTTTGGTACAATAGTTCAGGAAGGGGCCTGGAGAGAATTCCAGATTTATAGTTTTATGTCTGCCTGCCATGTTGCCTAACCCTTTATTTTGTAGTAAAAAAAGCAGTCATTTTCCACAATTGCTGTAATTTGGTCTCCTTAAAGTTCTATACTCTCAATCAGAAGTCCTAATGATCATATTAAACCCGCCCCAACCCAGAATCCAGTAAACCACAGACAACACAGGCTGCCTACCTAAATACAGACATACATATTTAATAATTTCCTCTAGAACACACCTCTTAGATCCTTCTGGAAGAGTAAACCTAACCTGCAAGGAGGTCCTAAACACACAGTATGGACCCAAATTTTCCAGGAGATTTCCCCCAACCAGTTCTTCTTCCGAAGAGTGCTTCCATGTTTCTAGCAGATGAAGCAATAAAAGCCACACAGCTGATCTACTTGAGTCTAAACCAGGGCTCTCAAAGTCAAATAACTGGAGCAAACAGGTAAAGACGAGTGGGCTCCTTGTCTAAAGGGACAGTGGCTACTAGTTTCAACAGATAGTGACAACAAATAAAGTGTGCATGCAAAAGAAAACATCTTTGAAGGCTGGAGTTGTAAAATGTGGGCTAGGGTCAAGATCTGTGGTGTCTAATATGGTAACCATGAGCCACATGTGACAAATTAAAATTAATTAAAATTAAATAAAGTTAAAAATTCATCTGTCCATTTGCAGTAGCTACATTTGTAGCCCTCAGAAGCCTATAGGACGTTTCCATCATTTCAGAGAGTTCCGTTGGACGATACGGGTGTAGACCAGTGAAGAATTTTCATTCATTGTCAGATTTGAAAGCCTTTGGTACAGACCGTGGCGCCGCTGTCACCAGAAGTGAGGTCTGGAAGGCTTACTGAGTGCTTGGAGGATGAAGGAAGCAGAGTCACGTGGGTTTCGTGCCCACAAGGCTGGTGATGGCAGGTGACTCACACTGGCTCTCCGCAAAGCATTTTAGCTCCACTGGAGTGTGTTCTGCAGTTGTTACTATATTACGGTTCAGATTATAGCCAGGTAACTTAAAAGTAATTACACTGCACTTACACTTAGAGAATGTTTGTGTGAGATTTTTTTTTTTCATTGTAATTTGAAGAACAGGCCATACTTCTATCAGAGTTTATCTTGACCACCAGAATGAGAACAACAGGAAATAAAATCTTTGTAGCTTTTAAAAAGAAACAGACTCCATATAATATAGACACAGTATAGACATGGTATAATTTACACAAAACAGGGTCACTTGAATGATACACCACACTCAGTGGGCGACAGAGCAGCATGTGACTGAATAGTGCTCTAACCTAACAGTGTTGCCTTAGTTCTGAGGGAGCTGAGAGGGGTTCTTCTGGAGGCATAGCTCATCTGGGACAGAAAATTACCGTGCACAAACGTCTGAAAGTCTAGATGGACTTGTCAGCACTCAGTTCCAGGCAGACACAAACCGGCTTCTCGGGCAGCCCCCTGGAAACGTAGAGCATTGGACCCACGTTCCACTCTTCTCTTTCCCTCCTCGGGAAGCCGGGGTTGGGAGTTTTCTCTTGGTCTCGCTGCTCCATGCTGGGGGCTGGGCTGTGGCGAGCAAATGCCCGGAATATTCCTGCTGTCTGTGATGTGGTTCTTCTTGGCTACAGGCTCACCTGGGGTGCAGGAACCTCTTTGCTGGCTTCTGCGTTTCTCACAAAAGCAGTTGGTCTGCATACTGTTGTTAAGTTGATGTCTCCTGTCCCCCATAGGTGAAGGAGGGACTGGGGGATCCAGTTCTGCAGTTTTGCTGACATCACTTCCTCTATGTATTTTTTGAATAATCGAAAATTAATTTTGAAATAGATACTATAGTTCTTAATAACTTATAAAAACTTATAACCTACAGGCTAATTTAACTACTATTCTGTGCATTTTACTATTTAAAATCCTTCTGGAAGGGTAAGCCTGACTTTCTTCAAGGAAGGACCAAGGGTGTAGTAGCTCTTGTCCTTTACCTTTAATGTCCTGTCCAGGTATAACTTCGTGTAAGATTGAAAAGCTTATGCTAGCTCAACGCTAAGAGTGAGAAACTGAAAGACACAAACTGAAGCAAATACTTGCCTGTGTATAAAATGGTTCTCTCTAATCCGTGTTTTGAAAAATATATACGAGGTCAGACAGTTAATTTTGTGAACTCATCCTAAAAAAGTGCTATGTAGCTCACTGCTGAGTATCACTACGGTCACCTTCGCAGTCCTCCCCTTGGGAAGCTGTGCACTGATGCCAGCACCTAGTCCACCCTTCAAAGCAATTTTGGAACTCTTTCTGGAACAGCCATCATTGTACCTTGAGCTGTCATTGTACCTTGCCAAGGTTATGACACCTTACCGAATTGTTTGTACGGCGCTGCCAACGTAAGCTCACGGTGGCCAGTTCATGAACTCAGTTGTCAGATTTGGGGGAAAGATGACAGCTCTGATGGCCATTCCAGAAAGAGTTCCAAAACTGCTCTGAAGAATGGACTAGGCACTGGCGTCGGTGCACAGCTTCCCAAGGGGAGGACTTCGAAGGTGACCGTAGTGATACTCAGCAGTGAGGTGTGCAGCACTTGTTCTAGGATGAGTTCGTGAACTTAATTGTTCGACCTCATATATTCTTGATATAATTTTGGGGTTTTCTAATTTTCTAAAATAAACATTGCTACTTTTATAATACCAAACCGAGTTATAAAACCAGCAAACCAAAGGCTTAGTTTATACTCAGTGGTTTAATGTGACTGTATTATTCTCGAGCTTTCCTTATTTCTCAGGCAATGGTGCAACATAACCGCATAGAGCTGCTCAACCATCCTGTGTGTAAAGAATATTTACTGATGAAATGGTGGGTATTATGTATTATTTTTTAATGATACCTCCATTAAATTTATTAAAAGTCTTCTAAATACTTGTTTTAATGATCTTTTAATGTTTTGGATTTTATTATTTCAATGTTTTACACTTTGAAAAAGAAATGTGTTGGAGGCAAATTTTAGTGTTAAAAATGCGGCTATTGTTTGTTTACATTAAATGAAATTCTGGGGGGAGTCACTTACATGAGAGTGAGAAGCATTCTGGGCCCAGTTTAGTGGACCATGAAGTGAGAGGTGTGTTCCCGGGCAGGGGCAGCTACTTGGAGTCAGGAGACATGAGCTAACATCTCTGCTCTTCCATTAAGTGGTGAGAGATTTTAAATTAAGTCACAATTTACTGGGAAGTTGAGATTCCTTTTATGAAAATGAAAAAGGTGAATTCGAGGATCTTGGTTGTAAAGTTCAGTGGATTTATCAAATAGATTTCTGACAGAGATCATAACTACTTTTTCTACAGGTATCTTAGGGAAACATTTTTGACAAAATTACTCAATTATGGCTTACTTTATTATTATTTTTAGGTTGGCTTATGGGTTTAGAGCCCATCTTTTGAACCTGGGATCTTACTGTCTTGGTCTCCTGCCTATGACCTTCCTGGTTGTCAATATAAAGCCAGGTCTGGCTTTCAACTCAACTGGAATCATCAATGAAACTAGCAATCATTTAGAAATATTAGACACCAAGGTATTTTCCAGTGATTTTCATATTTCAACTCTTTAAAATAAAGGATTATCAAAAGTGGGGTTTTATCCTTAGGAATACTAATCCCATAACAAAATCTGAAATATCAGGACTTTGTATTTGATAACTATCCTATAGAATTCATATATAATAGTGATTTATCCTAAAATCCTCTGCTGAATAAAAGAGAATATAATAAGTCAATAAATGACCTTGTAAATAAACTTTAAAGGAATTGAATGCATGAGGTGCTAGCCTGAATGGTAAAGCAGAGAACTGTAAAACTGGTGTACACGAAAGCAGACCCGTGGCAGAGGGGGACTGCAGGACAGAGGTCTCCGTGGGGACAGGGTTTCTGTTCAGTGATGAACAAGTTATGCAACTAGGTGGCAGTGATAGTTGCAAAACACTGTGAGTGTACTCAATGCCACAGAATTGTTCATTTTTTAATGTACATGCAAAATGTTGAACTTCTAAAATGGTAAATTTTGTATTACATGTATTTTACCACAGGAAAACAATATTTTACATAGGTCTACAGACGTATCTACCTTTGATTCTGCTTGCAGTTTCTGAACCTCTCTTATTAATAAGGACGTAATGAAATGAGTATGTGTTATCTTTATATTGGCACCACAGTAATTTTCTGTTGGAAGCACAGCTGGACAGTACATAGAAATGAAGTAAAAGAAAAACAAAATATTTAATAGTGGAAATTATAAAGAAGTTAAGTGCTGTTTTAATGTATAATCTCACAACTGCTTCTCTTATACTTTTTATGTTTCAGAATTCATATTCTATACAAGTTTGTATGATTTTAGTTTTGTTATCAAGTTTATTTGGATATTGCAAAGAAGTGGTCCAGATCTTCCAACAGGTACACAATACCTTTTATATCTCTAAAATTGCATACATTTTAATATGCAGAACATAAATTAATCATTAACCTATTACTGAAATAATATATGTCAGAATAAAATCACATACTTTGACAAATTTATAGATTGGAAATACCAAGCCTAAACTTTTTAAAATGTGGAGTTCACATGATTTTAGACACCCTCCCTGCACTGGGTCATACCGTTTGCTGTATCTAAAGCAAAGACGTCCAGTTTTACGGGGCCATAGCGGTCCGCCTGGTTACAAATTGACGTACCAGTGACTTTTCTGCATTTTCTCTGGTATCTGTTTACTATTTTGCTAACATAATAGTTAGATTTTGAAAATTTACAATGTAACTGTTTATAGAATTGTATACTGAAACCTATATAATTTTATTAACCAATGTCACTCCAATAAATTTAATAAAATTAAAAAAAAACTTACTTGGCCCAAGATGCCATTTCAAATGGGTCTTTCTTTGAATTCCTTTCCTAATAGGAATGTTTTTCCTGATTGGATAAAATTTCAAGTGATAAAACAATTGGGGAACTTTTTATAGCACAATTTTGACTTTATACTCCATCTTCTTAAACAGGTGAACTAAGTTCAGATCAGACCCAAGAATTATGTAAATTATTTCCAGGTCCTTTCTTTGGTTGATAAATGACATCAATCTTTTATTTCTGAGTCTTTTATTTTGGGAGGATAATTTTTTGTGAATTTGAGGGTATTTTTTGTTATTTTTTTAATAAGTAATATACTTTTATACCATACATTTTCCTTATAAACTTACTTTGTTACATCACGTAAGCACATGGGTATTTGCATGATGATAGTAGCGCTTTGCATTTGTTTGATATACACATTGCAAGTACACACACACACACACACACTTTCAGTACACTGTCACAATTGTGAGAGTTTGTATTGTTTCATTGTATGTTAAATGATTTAGGGAATATTATTTAATACCTCTTGACATTAGCTTCATTTTTAAACATGAGAATTACAGATTATGGACTGTAAAATTATGGGATGTCCCTATCTGATTTGGTCTCCACATCTTCTTGCTGATACTTACACAGCCTACGTGACATCTTTAAGAACGGGAAATGACACCGCACCCTGCAGTAGCTAGGTCTGGGTGCAGGTCTCAGACCTCCTCGGCAGAAGCTTTAGTTCCTTTGCATCCTGAGAAGTCCACGTGCACGTCCACGTGCACAAAGGAATGACTGACTCGCAGGCCCCTGGAATTTCCTTCAGATGAAGTGGACTCTACGGGAAAGCCCAGAA
Organism: Lyroderma lyra; assembly: GCA_004026885.1. Classification (NCBI taxonomy): domain Eukaryota; kingdom Metazoa; phylum Chordata; class Mammalia; order Chiroptera; family Megadermatidae; genus Lyroderma; species Lyroderma lyra. The sequence continues at coordinate 211,735 of PVJL010001435.1, forward strand.
ACTCCTAGCATTTTCTTAGGCATCAGACCCCCAAAGTGCCAGGTCCACAGCAGAGGCTCACCCCCCAGCTCTGCACCCCAAACAGTGTGACACATAACCCAGGGCTCTACGTCCAGCCCAGGATGGGGAGCGCTGGCTCCTGGCTCCTAAACATCTCCCCAGCTGCAGTGCCAGGACAATGTTGTCACTAGTTACACGTCGGTGAGCCTCTGTAAGATGTCAGGTCTTGATCTCTGCATGCGGTAACTCTCCATTCTTTTCCACCCCAGAAAAGGAATTACTTTCTGGATCAGAACAATGGAGTTGAGTGGATTATCTACACGACGAGCATCATATTTGTGTCCCCCTTGTTCATTGGCATACCAGCTCACATGCAGTGGGAGTGTGGAGCCATCGCCATTTACTTGTATTGGATGAACTTCTTACTGTATCTTCAGAGGTAAAACCAGCTGGATCAGTACCATAAATTTATAACTGGCTTATTCCTTTTCCAATTTTTTAGATGGTGAAAATGTCTTTTATGCATTATTAAGGAGACGAGGAGGGGGATGTGGAGTGTAGACCAGGGTCTCTCCCAGCCGTGGCACTCTTGAAATTTGGGGCCTGATCATTCTTGGTTGTAGGGGGGCTGCCCTGTGTGCTGCAGAATGTGTAGCAGCATCCCTGGCTTCCACCCTCTAGATGCCAGTAGCAACCCTCCCCCCCATCCAGATGACAACAAAAAGTGTCTCCAGAAAATTGTCAACTATCCTCTGGGTGGCAAAACCACTCTGGATCAAATACAGGGAGTGAGCAGGCATAAAAGCATTGGCTGTTTTTGTTTTGCCTGGGGTTACTTGGCAAGCATTTATTTTACTTTGGATTAAAACAATCAGAATGGAGTGCCTGGTATGGGGAGCAATGGCGATGGATGAGAAGAAGTGAGCCCAAGGAATCTGATTCTAAAGAGAAACAAAGGCTAAGCTCCCCACCCCCCACAATAGTTAGTGTTGACCTAAATCTGCGATTTCACATAACCTTCCTAATGAGAGCGGAAGGTTATTACTCACAGTGTGTGGAGTGAGGCACTGAGCTAAGTGGCTGGCCAAGATCTCGGCTAGGAAGTCAGATGTCGGCATTTCCCCAAAGTCTTTGCAGCCTCTGGGACCCCGCTGCCTCCCCCGACCCCCTGCAGTCCGCCCTGCCGCCTCACATCACGAGCGCAGCAGTGGGGACTAAACCCCGCCTCCTGGAGGGGACGCGATGTGGTGGGAAGAGCAGTGGCCTGCAGTGCCACTCCTGGGCTTTGTCCCTATCAGTGACCTCAGCCAGCTGCCGGGTGTGCCTGGGCAGTTAGTTTCTGAGACCTCCGAGGTCCCTGTCAGCTTTCAAATCTTGTGAGTCCCCATTTAAGGAAATGTCTTGGCCAAAGGACAAGTACAAGTTAGCGGCCGGGTGACACCCATTACCTACCCAGACACTTCTCGGCATGGGCGGCTGGGGCACAAAAGGGAAGCCCCAGGCGGCAGTGAGGATGGTGACTGGGAGTCTGGCGCGGTGCCCCGTGACAGGTGACTTCCAGGGCGGGCGTTCATGCCATCCTGCCCCACCGGATGACCACACAGCTCGTCCCTTGGACCCCCTCCTCCATCATTTGGCAGCATGAGCTCCAATTTCTCTCTTCTCCTTTGGCTGAAGTAACGCCCAGTGGTCAAGTGGGAAACAATTAAAGATAAACACTAATGAGAAGGGAAAGAGAACCAAAGCCCGTTCCTTTCCTGAGCAACTCGGAGGTCAGACTTGACTTTTCGTGAATTCTCCCGTCTCCGGAGTCAAAGTCACGGGTCCCCCGGCTCATCCGGGACGACTCGGGCCTCGTGCATGGCAAACACCGACACTGAACGTGACACGCTTGGACCAGAAAAGTGCGTACTGTAATTTTTCAAATTCTTCTAGATTTGAAAACTGTGGGATTTTCATCGTTATGTTGGAGGAAATTATGAAAACGTTACTGAGGTCAACGGTTGTGTTTGTCTTCCTCCTCCTGGCGTTTGGACTCAGCTTCTATGTCCTCCTGAGCATCCAGGTGAGGCGTGGTGCTGGGCGTGGCGGCCGTGAGCACTGGGGGTACGTAGTGGTACTTAAACCTTCGTGGTGTAGAAAATTAATAAACAGTATTGCAACCCTAATTTTATCTGCCATGTTAGCATTCAAATGACTTCTGCTGCAGGACAAAGTACGGTCTTCCTAAGTGACATTTGCCATTGTCAAGAGGTTTGTGTCTAATGCACGATGATTTGCTACAGGAGCACAAAGGACCTGTACGATGACTTCACCCCCGTTTTATTAGGAGTTCTTATCACTGTGTTTTAGTAGCTCCAGCGCTGTGACTTTAAAATACTGTCACGAAGATTGCTACCGCTTTACTCTCCGTTTTCTCATGATGCGCCCTCTTCCCGCAGGACGCTTTCAGCTCCCCGTTGCTCTCTATAATCCAGACCTTCAGCATGATGCTGGGGGACATTAATTATCGTGGTGCCTTCCTCGAGCCATTTCTGAGAAATGAATTGGCGTATCCAGTCCTGTCCTTCGCACAGCTTATTACCTTCACCATGTTCGTCCCAATTGTCCTCATGAATTTACTTGTAAGTAATTTACGCTTGGCTTTCCTGTTTGCTGATCACTGGGGGCATTTAATAATGATACTCAGCCTTAGCCTCTTCATCTCCCTCCATGAAGGGACAAAGGGACACCTAGAAAGTCCATTCGTTCGGTGTTCATTTAGAGGCTGGGCTGTGCCAGGTGCAGCGTGGGGCCAGAGGATGCAAAGGTGCCCTCACTTGGAAGGTACTTATCAAGTCTCCTAAATGCCAGACACTGACCCAGGCGCTGGGAAATAGTGATGGACAAAGCGGTTAATGCCCAGTCCTCACATGATTGTAAACCAGTCACACAGTTAACTAGTAAACAAACAAATATGCAGCGTGATGTCAGGAGGGTGACAAATACTACGAAGAACTACACAAGCACAATAAGGAAGTAAAGATGAATGGGGTGTGCTGCTTTGGGGTGTCAAGGGTGAGCTCAAAGGTTAGGCAGAGACTCATGGGGTAAAGGGGTAAGAACTCATCTGTACTCTCGAATTACTCTTGAATTTCTCACGGACCAGAGATGGACACAGGGAAGAGCTTCCGCCGAGGACCCACCCCGCCACGGGGCCCAGGTCCATGGAGGGCCCTGGCCGGCCCCCCAGGGCACGCCTCTGCCTCACGCATTTATTCCCACGTTCAGTACGCTTGTTCTCAGTTTGACTGTGCACCAGAAAAAACAAATAATACAGACCACTGAATGTTTTGATTCACTTACGTGATACAGCTTCAGAGTCACATTTTGGTGACTTAGAAAAATAAAAGGTGGCATTGAGAATAATAAAGAGACAGAACGCCCACACTCTTGGCACTGCTGATGTCTGGAGGCTAGCGAGCGGTAAGCGGACCGGGCTTAGCAGTCATACCAGTTGGTGCCGTACTCGAGGTGCACGTGTGCGGCACCCGCGCGCACATCCCAGAGGAGGACCCACCCAGCAGAGCCGACAGTGACAGTGCCCTCTTCCCTTCACTCTGAGCTGGACCACGGCACCCACCCACCCTCCTTGTCCTCAGTGCTTCCGGTAGAGCCTGGCCTCTCACTCCCATCTCCAGGTGGCTTGCACCCTCACGGTCCCTCCTCCATTCCGATGAGATAGACGGAATGTCTCCACCTTGTATCACTTCTCTAATCTTTCCGGCAAACTGTCCCCATAGTGACATTCTGATCATGAAAAGCTGGGCCCGTCTGTGGCTCTTACACGTTTTTTCCTGTGGCTCTTCAAAAGCTTCGGTCCTGTTTAAACCTATGAGCATAGCACGCAAGGGTCCTGGTGGCCTGGCGCTCACCCAGATCTTGTCCAGGTGGGCACACCCACCCCCGCAAGTGCCCTGGGTGTGCCAGGCCTGCCTCCGGCTACCTGCACTCTGCCCCTCCTCCTCCTGGGTTAGGTCTCAGCTTGCTCCAGTCAGCCCCAGTGTCATCTCTCTCAGCTTCCCCACCTCAATCCCCCCAGTCTGAATCGGGTGCCCCTTCCTCATGTTGTTGTAGTTTTGAAGACGCGAATGAAAGCCTACTGTCTAAGTTATGGCGAGGACAAAATGGGCTAATACAAAGCGCTTAAAAATGATGTGCAGTCAATAATATATGTTGGCCACTATTAAATATTAATAGTATTTGGTTGATAGTAAATTAATCACTGACTTATTAATAACTCATGTTAGTAAATTATAATGAGACTCGCAAGCTCAGATGACTCACAAGCTCTACGTCTATGACTCATGGGCCCAGATGTCTTCAGAGTCCAGGCAAGTGTCGTTGAGGTATGACGAACAGTTAAGAGACGGTCGGCTTTCATGGCGGCTGATCTAAGCTAGAGGGCATGCCCACTCAAGGCTTGCAAATTGACAAAAAGGAAAAGAAACCTTCCAAATAAAACCCACTTGCTGACTATATACAGGGTCCAGCAGAAGTAACGCCAGACTACATACGTGAGTATCTCTCATGAGAGGGACAGCAATTTGACCATTTCACCTAGAATGTCACAGTGCTTGAGTGCGATGGCGTTATGTTACAGGATTACACGCTTATGATTTCATCGTAACGGACTTGGGAGAGCTTACCAGCTCACACAAAAGGGGCGATATTTGTGCCGGACCCTTGCACTGTTCTGTGTGCCCACTACGTCCCCTGTACTGCTCTAGGCACTGGGCACACAGTGGTGACCTACACGGACGGTGCCCATCGCTCACAGGACTGACCTGGCCTGGAGCTTCCCGTGGGCGGGGATGGGCTTGGCCCCTCAGGCTGCAGCCAGCTGGGGGCTGGATCGCACAGACAGGCCGTGAGCATCTGACGAAGAATGGAAGAGTACGTGGACGTGCGCTGGTTCGATTCCGATGGAGGAGAACTGAGCTGACACCTTTCTGTCACCTAGTTCTATCTAGCTGTGGATTTCTAGAGTTGTGTTTGTTTCACCAGCGCCTCCCCCCGCCCCCTGCCTAACCTCTGTAACATCTCTCCTTTGTTCCCTCAGCTTTGAGTTTTAGCTTTCCTATGTTGTCATCCCTCTTGTTCACAGATGCTAAACCCGTGAGCTCCCAACCACGCTGCATGGCTCTGCCCATTGCATCTGATATCGCATCACCCCTGTCCTCTAAAGCGACAACAACATACTTTTACTTTCAATTGAAATGAATTTCAGATGAATTTATATGTCCTAACTTCTCACGATAACACTTAACATTACTGGGCCCACCAGTGTGGCCGTCATGGTTACAAAGGTAGAGTCTTTGCAGTCTTCTGTAAGGTGCTTCCACGAAAATGTGTTCTGAGGCTACAACGAGCACATCCCATTCCCACTCTCCCGGCAGCCAGAGAGAACACGTGTGTTTTTAGGGGAGCCATTAAACCGCTAGTGACTTGCTGCTGTGCTGTGCTTCAGATTGGTCTGGCAGTGGGTGACATTGCTGAGGTCCAGAAGCACGCGCTGTTGAAGAGGATTGCTATGCAGGCAAGTATCCTATTTATTTAAGCTGTGCTGGAGTCCGCACCGCCCTAATTACACGTGAGAACGGTGGGTTTCTGAGAGCACACCTGCTGCGCACGGGCTCTATCTTAGCACTAAGGAACACTTCTGTGTTTGCTGTAGTCAGAGAATCGAAAATGAAAACAAACTCCCCACCATGATCTCAGCAGAGAAATTGCAAAACTGCCTGTGGCAGCCAGGTAGCCAGCCCCTGCCCCATCAGGGGATGAGGTGGGAGGGAGGGGCAGGGGCTGGGGGCTGGGGCGCAGGAAACCCCGCCAGCCCGGCCGCTGGGCCTAAGTTGGGACTTGGGACTCAGCCCGCCGTTGGCTGCACGGAGGGTCGCTGCTGCAGTGTAAAGGCAGATGCTCATGAATGATTCCTGTCCATAAATCCTCAACGCATGTTAGGTGGAGCTGCACACCAACTTAGAGAAGAAGCTGCCACTCTGGTTCCTACGCAAAGTGGATCAGAAATCCATCGTCGTGTATCCCAACAGACCCCGATATGGCAGAGGCTTACTCGTAAGTACATGTAACACACATCGGCGTCAATAATGTGACACTGCCTGACAGGCATTCATGGTGTGACCCCTGACTGCCCTTTTGTAGACCCTGAACCGCTCGCTCTGCCTGCGGGAAACAAGTAATTGCACTTTTTTAAAAAAAAAGCACATGATGAACCCAGGATGTGGAGGTGATGGGCAGGAAGTGGGGAGGCATCTGTCTCCTGTCCCAAGTGGCTCCTCGCCAGCTGCAGTGTTACATATCTACCAGGTCCCTGTGACAGCAGGTGGGCGGGCGGACCAGCTGTGCCATAAGTATATTTGTTACAGTGCAGGTGTTAGCTTGTGTTTCCTAATCACATGTCATATGTGCCTATATGTACATGTATGTGTGTGTCTAGGTTACACACATCGGGAGTGTACATATAAAAAATAGTGTCCCGACTGAGCCGAGCCATTGCATGGTAACAGAAAAGGGACTGTATACTAAGAGTCGGAAGTAGTGGATACTAATCCCACCTGTCCCTGGGCTCCCTCTTATCGCTGTGAATGTTCTCCCAGAGTTCTTTATGGGTTAACTTTCCATTGTGTGGTCATAAAATGATAAAGTCAGTCAAAGTGTCAGCCTAGGCCTTCTTCTGACTCTGTCTCCCTATCTGATCTCACTCACATCCATGGTTACAGTTACCACCCAGACACAGAAGCTCAGCAATTCATTTCTCTGGCCTCAAGCTCTCTGCCTTCCAGGCCTGTCTACCTGCCACCTTCACAGATGTGTCTCAAAGGGCCCTCACATTCAGCATGTTCGAAACAAGCTCCTGATCTTCACTCTGCTCTTCGGTCATTCCCTCCTGACATCCTCTGCAGGGAAAGAGAGAGTGAGAAAGCCCCACCTTGTCCAGCGCCGCTCCACGCCCGCGTGGTGCCCGGGCAGGGTGTCATGCGCAGTCTCTCCCCTCCCTTGCCCTCTGCCTTCCCATCCCGTCCGTCCCGGGTCTGGGCCACCTGGCTTCCTGGGTGGCTACACAGGTGGCCATTTCGTCCTGCCTAGACTCCTCCGACTACTTCATTCCTGGTCATTTCACATCTGCCCTTGATCCTCCCCGGTCCATCAGTGGTTTACAGACACTAAATGTAAAACGTGTACTAGTAGCATTTCACAGATGTCCCCGTGCATAATTCACTTGTGTTGGGTCAGGTGCAGAGCAGTTTTAGAGAAATACCATCTACTCCTGGATGACACAGCACTGCTTCTGATGGACACTTTTACGAGAAAACATTAAATGATTCGGTTAAAACTTTTCCTTAACAATCCTGCACTCCAGCTCACTCCTCCAGTATTATTTACACACCTTGTGCTTTCCTCTGTATTTCGTTATATAGCTCTTTACACGTCTGTTTCCTCTGAGGGCCACAGCTATGTCTTAGAATATTTGTGCTCGTGTGCCTGGCTCAGTAGCTGAACTATAGCACGTGTTCAAGAAATAGTTTCCTGAATTGACTTTAACTTGACTAACTATTAATCTTTTATCCCATAGCGTATATTTCATTATATCTTTGGCACCCAAGAAGCAAGACAGGAAATACCAAATGTCGATACATCTTTAGAAGTAGAAATATTGAAGCAGAAATACCGGTGTGTATTTTTTCCTTTTATTTATTTTTAGATAAACTTAAAACTCTTAAATAATGATATAATGATGCATAGTAGAAGGTTATGCTATATATTTGTTTATTTATCAGGCATTAAGCCATGCTTTAACTGACTGATGGTAATAGGTTGAGAATTATGAGAGATTTCTTTTTAGACCCAGCAACTTATTTGTTGCTATTTGTCGGTCAGTAATTTAAGCTACATTCCTCATACATCAAAGCTCTGAATGTTTTGTTTTGTTTTTTTGGTAGTTCCCTGGCTGGGAATCGAACCCAGGCCGTGGCGTTGAGAGTGCTGAACCTAGTCACTACACTACCAGGGAACCCCAAATTAGTTTTTACAGGTTGTAATACTCAGGCTAGGGGTTTGAACCCACAAACCCTGGGTTTAAGAGTCCCATGTGCTGCCGATTGAGCTAGTCGAGTCATGGCTAAAGTGCTGAAAGTTTTTGAGGCTCCCTGGAGAAGCTCTATAGTATGTAGTCGTTGAACGTGAGTACTTAAGAGCTCATTTACCTGAGTTCAGAGCCCTACTCAGCTTTTTACTCTATGACCCTGGGTAAGCCACTAAACCTTTCTGTGCAATAGTGTTTTAGTCTTTAGAATGGGAACAAAAGTAAACCAGCCAAGCACCAACAGTGTAACTGTAGGAAAATCACTTAAAGTTTAGAACCACATAATCCTGAGAAGGACTCTGACTGCTGTGAGGCGCCAACCTGGCCCAGAACACGCCCAGGACCGAGCCCTTTCTGCATTCAGAAGGGCTAAAAGGGTAAGTGACAATGAATTCGTGAAAGTCTGTGTCCTTTTAGGCTGAAGGATCTGACTTCTCTTCTGGAAAAACAGCACGAGCTGATTAAACTCATCATTCAGAAGATGGAAATCATCTCGGAGACAGAGGATGAAGACAACCATAGGTCTTTTCAAGACCAGTATAAGAAAGAGCGGTTAGAACAAAGGAACAGCAAATGGAATTCGGTGCTGAGAGCCGTGCGGGAGAAGGCGCAGGGCCCCTAGGGGCGTTCCCTGGCGCAGCAGGGCTTCCCACGAATGCACTTCCGGGGCGCGGCCCACAAATCTACAAATGTACGCACTGGGTCTAATTTCCAATTTGCAAAAAGTGAGGAAAACACAGAAATCTGATTCCGTTTCACTACATGTGGAACCGTGACTCCTGCAGCCTAGGTAAAAGCAAACTCTCTCTCTCTGCCTATTCCCATTCTCTGCCCGTCACTCTATACTGGGAATATCCTTGCTGATATGTTCAAGTTGGACTTTACCTCTCATTATTTGAATGGGTAGAAAGTAATTTGCTACAATACACATTTTTAATGATAAGGAGTAATAAATGTAACTGTTAAGCTAGAATATAAATGTCAATACTGGATTCCTGCTTGATAATTATGTAATATGTAATGCATTAGACAGTTAAGAATTAGACTGGGCTCTACCATGAGATATACTTTTCCTGTGTCTTGGGAGATGTGTGGGTGGAACCCTGTGTGCTCTGTTCTGACCATAATAAATGCCACCCTCCCACTTGCTACCACGCCCCAAACACCTGATACCACACGTTGAGGCTCAAATGAATAGACCTTATGATGTGCATGAATCGTACTATAGATAACTGTTATGTAATTTTTTGTTTGCCAATAATCATAATAAACGTGAAACCTACATAGTCACCCCTGTGATTGTGTGAGCCGTTCATTATGTTTAGTTTTTCTGAGGTTTGCAAACATGCCCCCCTCTATCGCATACACCCTTTTGCTTTTGATGTCTGGTCTAAAGCATGAAGCAGCCGCGTGCCTCATCATTTATCTTTTCAAGGTGCTTCTCTTGATTTATGTTCCCATTCTCTCTGATTCTTATGTTTATTCCCTCATGATCCCTAGGAGATAAAGAATCTCTTTGGCCATGTATGTGTCCTTGTGTTATGTTAAACTGCGCTTTTGGGTGCTTTTATTTATATAGGTGCTATTGTCACCAATATGTCAAGAATGAAACCAGAGCCCACTAGAAGTGTAATTGATTCTGAGCCTGAACAGACCTTGATAGATATGTCCATTTGGTGCTGTAGGACCCTTTACGCTGGAAAACCTACAATGGCCTACGGTCACTTCCAAGTCCAAAGGGAGATCATGGTTCTAATTTAAAGAAGCTCCAATTACAACTGTAGCATCATGGTATTCAGGATGCACAGAACAAGCAGGCGTATAAAATGGTGCTCAGATTTGAAGAACTTAACTAGCTTTAAGGGGATAGATAGAATTCCCTCTCTAGAACCAAAACTGATTTTAAAAAGTGGGTACTGAGGAAGAAATCTCTCAAAAGAGAATGTTATCGGTGGTAACTACAGTTGCTCAGTTGTGTCTTTAAATTGATGGAGAAGGGGAGGAGGGAGATTATAGCTCACAGACAGAAAGGCTTTCAGCAGCACGTTAGTACCAGCACAGCCTGGAAGGAGGGCTTTGCTGCGCTTTCTAAACAACTAGCAAGAGTCCAGTTTTAAACACTGAAGCCCAGAAATCGGTCATGGTAACAGCCAATCCTGCTGCCTGCCCCGCCGCCCCGTACCCAGAAACTGCTGCCATCAAAACTCAACTTCCCATCACAACCTGTTGCAGACATGGGCCTGGGCAAAGCAGGACCCTCAGTTCAAGTCCTTGCTTATGGACCTCCATACAAAGAGGGGTTGGGGTGGGGTGGGGAATCAGTGGCCCAACAAAGGCAATTGTTTTCTTGTCTACAGATGGACTTGGTAATGGCAAATACCCTGCAGCTCGGTCAAGGACCTACCTTGGGCAGACAATGAGCGCTACTTCTGAAGAAGCCAAAGTTGTCAGAGGACATCCCAGGGCAAACAAACCAGGGGGTGGGGCTTGGGAGTACATATGTCTTTAAGAACACCTTAGGCAGACAGTATTTTTTCAGCCAGATAAACCTGCAAGGCCCAAGGTGACCGTGTTGCTGGGTGGTGTCACCAGCCCCTAAAATGTAGGTTAGGTCTTACGAAGGAAGGAGGCCAGTCAGCCTAACCACAGTCTTCCACAGGGGACTCCGCAGACACACGTGGTCCTCAGCAGCCTGACGATCCACAGGGCTCCGCCCTTCCTGCTGTGTGTGCTCCACAAAGATACCAAAGTCCCAGACCCACAATGTCGGGCTGCCTGCAAAACTGTGCAATACCGCCAGCCACTGTCACTCTGAAAACGTTCCCAGTTAGAAGTTTGCCAAAAACTACTGGTTCATCCAAATTTAAGTAAGATGGGGAATGTGTTAAACCAAATTGTCCTACTCACGGGAGTAGAAAGAACCCCCAGGTCGGTGGCAGTTAGAGCACCACCATCTAGTGGTCATCTGTCACTCTGCGTTTGTCAGAGTTCATACTCTTCCAAATCCCTGAGGACGACCTCCCACGCGGCGTATAAGCCCTGACCTGACCGTGCGCTCCACCGTCCCGTGACTGCTACGCGGCGCACAAGGCCCCGACCGTGCGCTCCGCCGTCCCGTGACTGCTACGCGGCGCACAAGGCCCCGACCGTGCGCTCCGCCGTCCCGTGACTGCTAAGCGGCGCGCAGGCCCGACCGTGCGCTCCGCCGTTCCGTGACTGCTACGCGGCATAAAAGCCCCGACCGTGCGCTCCGCCGTCCCGTGACTGCTAAGTGGCGCGCAGGCCCGACCGTGCGCTCCGCCGTCCCGTGATTGCTACGCGGCGCACAAGGCCCCGACCGTGCGCTCCGCCGTCCCGTGACTGCTAAGCGGCGCGCAGGCCCGACCGTGCGCTCCGCCGTCCCGTGACTGCTCCACTCCCACATCAGGCCTGGAAATGGATTCACCCAAGCTGGTAAATGACACTGCCAGAAAATGCCTGGGCAGGTCAAGGATTGTGAACGTTCCTGTAAACTGGTGAATGGCAGTCCACAGAACTTTGAAATGAGCAATTTGTTAATTTCATAATAGGAAGTTCATCGTTTGTGTGATAGGTCTACGTTTTCCAAATTTAAACATTTTAAGCAATACATATGTGTGTGTGTGTGTGTGTATAACTACGAAGACTAGCCAGTGAGAGAAAAAGCTAAATTCTGTGAAAATATTTTGAGATATATTTGATAGTAGCATTTTAAGTCCTAGCATGTATAACAAGAATCATCAAAATGTGGCAGTTTTCCTTGTTATTAAGATAATACTGTGAGGTTTCAATGATGTTCTTTGCACATGGAGACTCAGGCACGAGAAGTATCTCTGAAAAGCTGACCTGCTGCTTTTAGTTCTCCCCAAGATTGGAATACAATTGCCAAACCCTACTTTGAAAACAGAATTAAAACATGCTGAGTTGCTTCCACGCTCTGTTCTATTTTTAGTTTTTAGGGTGTTTAACTTGAAAAGGGTGCTATTATAATAGAACTCACGGGTCTTTTCAGGCAGGACACAGCTTTACTGCTTGGGAAAACTGTTTCCCGAGATTCAGGTCCTTTTATGCTCAGAAGGGCGTGTGGGAAAAGGCCAGGATGAGGATTGTGATTAGATCATTTAGTATGGCAGTTGCAAAAATGCACTTTTAAATGTTTTCATTTATTGTTAACATTTGCTTTTAAATAAATATTTTGAGAAACTGTTATCATAGAGAATATTGCCTGCATATATACACAGAGTATCAGAAAACAGTAATTAGCCGCAGAATTGAAGTTCATAGGATATATGCATATATACATACTGAAGATAATTTTTAAAATATAAAAATCTGATTTAAGCAGTATATTTCAAATGATAGAGTTGAATGTATTTATACAAATCAGATGGGTAAACAGCAAATTAGGGCTATTCATTTGGGCTGTTGTGTTAATATAGAATTTTCTGTGTGTAATTTAAAATTTTTTATTAAGATGAAAAGTATCAAATGCTTTTGAATTAAAGGAGGACTGTTTCAGTGATGAAAAAAAACCCCTTTGTCACTAAGCAGCTATCATAACCTTCAGAGGAGAAGATTTAAGGCAACACAAACAAAAATACACCTCCAACTTAACGTTACCAGCTCTCTACAGGGGCTTTGGCGCTGCCCTGCCAATGACACTGTGACCCACAGAATTCCCAGCTGGATTTAGCCTGTTTGCACTGTACTTTGAAAACAAGTTAGAAAAAGGCAAACTCTCTGTTCTTCTGGTGCCCCGTGTATACATTTTGGCTATTTTAGGATATGAGGTCATGGGGGAAAGCACCTTTTGTTTCATTTTTCACCATAATGAGAAGCACCATTTGACATATGTGACAATTCCACTAGATAAGACAAGAGCAATAAAACACAGGCTGAAACCTAGAAAGCCTGTTTTGTATAGGTCCTACTGAGCACTGGGTAGGCGTTTTATGGTATTAGTATATGAAAATGTGCTTTTAACTGATCATGCCTGAGCCTAAACTTTGGAACAAGATTCACCTCTCTGAATTCTGACTTATCAACAGAAGTGTCAGGATATCAGGAACACTGCAGCATGGATGGGCATGACACAGGACACAGATGTGTATGGGAAAATGACTAACTCATTCATAAATTTCCGCTGTGTACATTTCAAAGACCCAGTCAGTGCTGTGTAACTGTAGATTATACCTTCAGTATTAACCACAGCCTGACAACTACAGAAAGGAAACGTTTGCATTTCACAGCAGCAGGTGGTGAACAGAAGACGGTACACATACTAAATCACTCATTTTTCTTAGCGAGGACTCAACTTTATTCAAATCAAAGTTAAAGATTCTGTTTCATAGTTGATGTTAGAAGCTCAGAAATATAGGTTAGATAATTTCTTTTAAAAATTGTAACCACAAACATAATTTAAACACAATGAATATCTATCAATACCATTTCAAAAAAAGAAGAAAATAAGCCTTATTTTAAAAAAAAAGCTTTAAAAAAGGAAGAACATCAAAATCTACAAAAATCCAAAAACATAAACATAAAGACTACACAAAATAAAGTAAAACCTATCAATCCTGACAATAAATATAAATATCAGTAAAAGGCAAAATACTCCCCATTAGGGTTAAGAAATTTAATTGACTAAAGAATAATCTCTCAGCATTACAGAAAGATGAGCAAAGACAAGACGTAAACAGCAGGCGTGACAAAATAAACTTAACACAAAGAACTCAAGGGAAAATTATAAAATTAGGCAAAATATTGCTTTCCACTGATGAAGGTTTTTGATTAGGAAGTCATGAGTTATTAACCTCTTTGTTTCAAATAAGTCGTCAACCTATGTCAAGCTGTACCTGGTACGAGTGACTCGTGGGTGGAAACATTGTGGGGGAATCTTATCACGCCTCCATGAGGCTAATCCCAGCTCTGCAGTTGGGAACCGTGTGACCCAGCAAAGGGATAGAGGGTATGGAAACACAGCTGCCAGGGACCGGGGGAGAGGAGTCCGCTAGGCCCAGGCAGCCAGCAGAGCGCAGCGGCTGCAACGGTGCCCGCGTCCAGGTCCCCAGCCTGGAGCTGGGCCTGGTCAGGAAGCGAGTCTGCAGGCGGCGGGCGGGCTCTGACGACTCTAAGCTCGGGCCACCTTCCGCAGCGTCCCCCCTTCACCTGACCCAGCGCAACCTCTTTTTATCCCAGCCCCCCGCGTTCCCCTTCTGATTTCTGACAACATCTCATTTTGAGTAATAAATTAAAGAGTTAAAAAAATGCGTAACTCGTGAAACCTGGGTGGGAGGGGAGAGAGAGAAGACAGTAACTAGATCTGAACCAATACGGGGGGCTTGGCTTCCTCCCGATAAGAGTTAACGCAAACAGGTGCTTCCTGGGTGCACGTGCCAACCGAGGCGCGTCGCGCAGCCCCCACGCAGCCACCACCCAGCCCGAGGGACTGAGACCTGGGTGCCAACGGCCTGGGCGTGTTAGAAATGCGGAGTCTCGGGCCGCACTCAGGCCCCCTGAGGCGGAGTCTGCATTTCACCAAAACTTCCGTGATTCACACACATCACAGTCCGAGGAGCGCGCTCGCTGATCGGTCCGCCACCACGTCCGCTGCGTCCGCCACCACGAGCCCATCTAAGGTCAAGTTCGGGAAACGTGTCACCACGAGCCCATCTAAGGTCAAGTTCGGGAAACGCTGCAGGCTCCACCCCACCCTCCTGCCCAGGTCCCCAGCGCACACTGTCTTCTCCAGCCTCTGTCCAAGCCGCGGTGAACCCCGTGCTGTGAGACCCGGGGGGGGGGGGGCTTTACGCCAGGTGCCACCCTTAAACGCTAAGGTCGCCAGACCCAATTCTGAAGAAAGCCCCAGAGGCCTGTGCGTCCTCCAGATGACCGAGGACAGAGCTCAAGCCGGGCTCTAAAGTGGCACAAATACGGGGGAGGGGCAGGGCAGGGGCCTGGTGGGGAGCCTGTCAGTGACCTTCGGCTGTTGTGACTCACCCCCCCCACACACACACAACTTGGTGTTTAACCAACACACGCGCAGTTTCCCACACTTTCTGTGGACGAGGACACCGCCCACACGCCCCGGCTGGGTGCTCCTCTTGGGACCCGGTGTCCACTGAGGCAGGGCTGCTTCCCTGAGCTCACACGGGGGGACGGTGGGGTTCATCGGCACAGGAGACCTCACTGCCTCCCTGTCTACTGCCTCCCCCGGCGCACGGCCCGCAGGCCTGTCCAGATATCACCTCCTAACGTAGAGGCTTGTCCCCCATGGAGAGGGACCTGAGACAGAGACCAAGAGACGGAGGGCGCACAGGTCAGAGCGAGCAAATGCGCAGGCGCGGCCTGTTCGGCACCAAACCCCGGGAGCGCCACCTCCTATGGCGTCACTAAAGCGGTCCCCAGTTAAGGGCAGGGGGATTACTCAAGGATGTGTCCCCCGGGAGAGGGGTTGTCGGGAGACACGGAGAGGAGACAGGAAGGCCCCGCCCAGAGTCACAGATCGCTCCGAATGCGCAGCCAAGCATGAACCCAGCTCTGTCTCGTCAAAGCGGGGACCCTGGCGGCACCCAGACCTCCTGGGGGGCTGTGGAGAGGGATGTGTCAGTGTCACCGTGTCCAGACAGACATGGCATTGCATGGAGCAGGAGATGAGCGTCAGCAGCCCAGAGGACTACCTAAATAAGTGTCATGGGGGTGGGGAGGACTCAGGTAAGGGACCACAGGACATGAAGCCACTTCCTTGACAACCGGCCCCAACAGAACTTGAAGCCCGGCAACCAGGCACCCACATTCTAGCGACAGCCCCACAGCCCTTTGGCAGGAGACAGCGGGGACAGAAACACGCCCAGCTGCTCTCGCCCACTCGCCGGACGCAGGAGACGCCCAGGGGGAGCCTGTCCGCTGCTGCAGACAGGGGCGCGACCCTCAGCACCCCACCACCCCTGCCATCTTCCACAAGCCCCCGAGGTAACACACACAGTGGCCTGGGGGCGTGAGTCTGGGCGAGGACACCTCTGCTCTCTCCCTGGGCAGCCCCCATGCTCCCCTCTTCGTGTGGGCAGAGGGGCATGCAGGGAGGGACCCCTGGGCAGGAACAGGCTGGCAGGATAACTTGGTAGTCCCGTGTTGACCAGCCCCCAGGACAAGGCTGGTGGCATAGAAAAGGGCTTCCCGAGGGGCCTCTTGTCTGTGCCAGGGGGAACCCAGGGCCCCCGGGGCTCTGAGAACCAGCAGAGAGAGCTCCGCGGTTTTGCGCCCCCCATCGGGCACCATCTTGATGGAGCGCCACATGGGAGCCTGCTGGGAGCTGACCTGGGGTTCCGTCCTCCATCTCCCCACAGGAGAGCAGGTGCGCCACACCACTGAGCCCAGCGCCGAGCACAGGTCAACACGGGTGCCAGAGGGGAACCCAGGTCCCTGGAGCTGCCCCTTGGGCTCTGACCTCGACTCCTGCTCTTAAAAGAATCGGGGTCCCCGTCTCCTTCCCCAAGCCACCCTCCCTGCCCAGCCCTCAGCACGGCCAGAGGCAAAGTCCCCATCCGCATAGTGTCCGTGGGAGCATCAGAAAAGGGACGTTTTTACCCGTTCACCTCCTGCTCAGTCATGACTGTTTCTGCCGTTTCCTACGGGCGTTTCTGCTTTAGCGCCGCCCCTGCCAGCCTCCCCAGCGCCACCATCAGCAGGGTGCTTTCACTGCAAAGGACACGGGGCTCACGGGGCCAACGTGCTGTCCCCAGGGCCACATCCCCGCCGCCCCTGCAGGTCAGGAGCTGGGACCTCGCCGGGCTGCACGACACACAGACCGTGATCAGCCCGTCACTGCTGTGTGTCCTTGACGTGGCCCCTGCCGCTGCCGCCACACCAGTGCTGCCCCCCGGCACCGCCATGTCCTCATGTCCCGACCCTCCCCAGGAAGGCCTCTGTGTTCCCACAGACTGGGGTGCGTTGTCAGAAATCCCAGGGTGACACTTAGTACAGGGAGGTGCTGCCTGTCCTCCTCAGACACGCGTGTCATCATTCCACACATCAAATTCTGCTTTTAACGCCTAGAACTTTTTCTCCGGCAGGTCCTGTGTCCCACCCCTTGCCACCAGTCCCTGAAGTCTTAGGGGTTCGGCCTGAGCTCCAGCCCCCCACCCTCCTGGTGGCCCATGGTGCCACCTCTGTGCCTCCTCTGTCCCACCCCCGGGGAAACAGCAACAGCTGTGACCAGAAATGACCTGACGACCTGCACGTGCGGACGGTCCGGGCACGCCAGCTGGATAAGCCTGGGGGAACCCGGGTGCCGGCCTTTGTCCCCACCTTCCTGGGGACGTACAGAACGTTTGCAACCACTCGACAGGTGAGCGCCCTGTCCCTCCCAGCACAGTGCTGATTCGGCCACCTCCTAGCTGCGAGTCTTCGGGAGGTCACTGCATCTCTCTGTCCCAGTATGCTCCTCCGAACAGAGGAGTGAATAGAGGACCCACCTCAAGGAGTTACTGGGGGACCCCGGAAAGTGCCCTCTGGGTGCCTGGCCCCGTGGGGAGGTCTGCTGGAGGGGCTGCGGTTGTGCTCCCAGGACATCCTCCTCTTCCCCACAACGAAGCCACTGCCACATCCCTCCCTGTCCCCGCAGCCTCGGGCTGGCCTGTTTTCTCCATTGCAAAGGACATTCGAGATTCCGTCATGGGTCACTGTCCTGGGTGAAGACAGAACAGAAATCCCAAGGGTGAGCGGCGGGGCCCCGGGCTCATTCAGACACCCGTGACGGGGCTGGCCGGGGCGCCTTCGTCCCCCAAATCTCTCGGAGCGCAGAGCAGCCGACGCCGACACCCTCCAGAGCCCCCGCCCCCGTGGGGAGTGAGACGGTCACAGCAGACCTGACAGCACGTGGTCGGTGTGCCGCCTCCGGGCCACCCCCACCCCGGGGACGGATGCGTCCCCCCCTCTGACCAGCCAGAGAAGCCAGCACGCTTCGGGTCCGAACTGGGAGTGGGGTGCGGCCCGTGTATTGGAGGTGCTGGCAGGCCTGGCACCCCCACTCATCGTGGGATTTCTGGGGGGCCGGAGTCTGAGGGCTCCTTCTGGAGAAGAAGAAAGTAGTCGAAGGGAGCCATGCACGTGGCTTTGGGTGCTGGGGGGCACTGGGGCGGTCATGGGACAGAGCACCCCCTCCCACCCCGGGACCCCAAACAGGAGGAGTGGGGAGCATCCCACTCACTGGCCTGGTAGAACCTCAACAGTGGGCGCTTGGCTGGCACTCAGGGCGCTCAGGGAGGGCTCCGGGCTGGTGAAGCCCGCCCTGCAGGAGGTGACAGTGACAGGAGGCAGCACACGGGGACGGGAGCAGGGGCTCGAGGTGCATGGGCGTCCTGCCAGTGACCGAGGCCGGGAGGCTGCTCACTGGGTCCGGAAACAAACGGCCTCCGTTCCCGAAGCGGAGCAGCAAGTGGCAGCTGGGAGTGCCTCTCAGCAGCCCCCCGGCCCTGGCTAGCTCACAGCTCTGCACCCCCTGGGCGTGCCCCGGGCCTACAGCTTGACCCAGGTCGTCCCCGTGGCTCGTCTCCTCCGTTCACCTCCCAGGCCTGTCTCCAGTCCGTGTCTCCCGACCGGAGCGGCCCGGCCCCTGACACAGGCAGGGCACCAAAGGTGGCAGCTGCCGAGCTCGGAAGGCCCTAAACAACAAAATGCTGCCCCCAGGGCCAGTGCCCGTCACGGTTATGTGACAGGAGCGCGGCCTCCTGACGGACGCCGGGGGAGAAAGCCTCAACCACGTCACCTGCCCGACAAGGCGACGCAGGGAAGCCCGGGGAAGGGGACAGAGTCCATCGTTCTCTCCCTGCTCATAAACTCACGGAGGACCTACTGTGTGCCAGTCAGTGCGATGACCAGAGCAGATGCCACCCGCCTCTGCCCTGGTGGAGCTGACATTCTGGTGGGGAGGGGACAGGAAGGCTGACAGACGCATGTGCCAGGCTGCCTGGAGGAGGAGACAGGTGGTCACACCACCCATCAAAGGCTCTCACTTACAAAGACGTTTTGTGCCAGCCCCGCCTGGGCGGCCAGGCTCATTTCTGCCGGGACTGCCAGGCTGAGGGAGGGTCAAGACCAGGAGTGGCTTACAGGTGGGCAGGAGCAGGGGGCACAGGCCCCGAGGCCTCCACCGCGGCGACCTGAGCAGGAAGTGCGGAAGGAAATCAGGCCTTAGACCTGCGGCCGAGCTGTCGGTCCCCAGGGCCAGGTCCTGCATCTGGGGCACCTGAGTACTGTGAGGACTTACTCCAGCCCCCCAGTTTCCCTGCCTGAAGATGCTGTTGGCTTACACAGAGCTACTTCCCCAGCTCAGACGTGGAGCATGGGCCCAGCCTTCTCCTTTCAGAGCCAGAGCACCCTGAGCCCACCGAGGCCGAGTAGGAGGGAGAGGAAGACTCAGGTGGGGGTTATGTGGTCACCTGCGGAGGGGAGGGGCCCGGGTCACAGAGAGAGAGAGACCTTCAAGAGCGCCGAGCAGGCTCAGGTCACGATCCCATGGACTGCACTCTGTGAAGACTTCTGGGGCTGGGGTCTTGAACTGAGACTTCACTGATGGGCAGCACCACACCTAGCCACAGAGCCAGAGCAGGTGCAAGCCCGAGTTCTCATGCAAGTTCAAGGGCCGAAATAAGCAGCTCCAACTTCACCTTTAGAGCCGGCGCAGGTGCAAGCCACGGGGCTCTTTTTGTACCCACTCCCACTTCCGGGGGAGAGCACACCACAACCCCTTCTCTCCTTCAGGAATACGCACTCCGGTTCGGGGGCCAGCACCAACTCGGGCGGAGCCCAGAGCCGCAGGCTTCAGAACCGTATCCCACTAGCCTCACCTCAGGGCCTGCGGCGCCGAGGGGTGAGGCGGGGAGGCCCTGTGATGGGCAGCTTTCAGAACCAATGGGACGCCAAGCAGGCAAAATGACAGTTGTCTGGACGGTAGAGGGATGAACGGATGGATGGATGGATGGCTAGACAGATAGAAAGACAGGAAAGAAATACCGACTGTATTGTGCAAATGTTCCTGTTTATTGTTTGCTCATTTTTCACTGGGGTAAGGAAGGAAGGGACTATGAATAGCTTACTTTCTTTCAAAAGTAAATTCCCCTGTTTAAAATGTTTTCTTTAATGAGCATGGTGGGCCACATTGCATTACTTTTTGAGAGAAAATGCAGGTATTCCTAATGACCAGGGTAATATCTAGGAAAGACGAAAACTCCTAGATGAGCTGTAGCCTGCCAAAACATTCTAAGAATACTCAAAAGGACTCTTTCATGCAGTTATATCTGTAACTTAGAGAGGAAGCGAAGCAGTGGGCCTGCTGCTGAGGTGCCAAGTGTGTGAGGCTCGTAGAGAACCCAGGAAAGAGAGCAGGGCTTCAACGACGTCCCGTGTCTGCCCGTCCCGCCAGTTTTAAACTGAAAACCAGTCTTACGGACATATGACGACATATTCCAGGCAAGGTCTCTGCTTCTTTCGGGAGATCCATGGGGAATGGGGTAAGAGTTGAAAGCCCCCAGAGAGCCAGCCCTTTTGAGGCAAGCCCAATGACTAAGTTTTATGACACTTGGCGTATTTATATCTCTTTTTACTCAAGAATTTACTGTAGTTTATTTTTGGACATTTTAGTCCTGTTTCAGCTGTGAGCCAGTCATGGAGTCAAGGGGTTTTGCTCACACTTAGGTCAGAGTATTTACATGACATGGAGCCCATGTATGGCCAGTCTGGTAGAGGCAGCAGTAAGTCCTCTAACTGCAGAAGTGATACCAATTAGCAGAAATTCTAGAGCTGACTTTGGAAGTTTGGGGCGGGGGGTAGAGAGAGAGAGATAAAAGAAGGCCACCTCATCTTACTGCGAGTAAATAGCTACCACAGTCTACTCACACTTGTTTACTCCCAGAGTTCACGCTCCTTTTCTCCCCTAAGCTCAGGTGGGAGTATTCATTCAGACCACTGATTCTCTGCCGGCTTCCTGAATTCAATAGCTGCTGGTCCACAGCCACTGGTATAGGGACTAGTTAGTAACTTTCTTCTGGACCTGATAACCTCAGGAATCGACAGTATGGTGTGTGCACGCGTGTGCAGGGAATAGGTGGATACTTGCAAAATTCCTGAAGATGTGACATCAGGCAGTTATCTAAGCTTACAGTAAGGGAAGGTCTGACTCACTGCTGATTGTTGAACGAATGGGTGACAGTACAAGAAGGATTTGCTCCAGATTCTAGAGTAAATCAAAATCCAGTCTCCAGGGGCAAGAGCCCAAACAGCCTTACAAATATGTCAGAGGAATGAAAACCAGTTTCAGGTTAAGAGGGTTTGGATGAAAATCATCTTGAGGAAAGCATAAAACTACCTTAGCATGAAACTGAAATAGGGGGGAAATGAACTAAAGAAAGAAGACCAAAAGGATTTTCTTGCTTCGGCACATCTTCTGTTAGAACATGAATTGTCTATCAAATAAATGCTGGCTTCATTTCTTATCCCTTCACCCTGACAGAAGTTAATTCAACCCCCAGATAAGCCACCTACTTGTGAAGATTCAGAAATACGGCAATTATTTTCATCTCTTAGGAAATGTGATTTTGACTTTTCTATATTTTAGTTTCCTCCTGTTAGGGGATTATGCAAATTACTCAAAACAAGCTCAACAGGATTACAGTTTTCAAGATAACATTTGGGAAATAGAGATAATTTAAATTTTAATATTATGAGGAACTGCTTGTATTCTACTTCTAAATAAGTATAGTACTTCGTTGATTTTCTTGAGCTGCTGGATACATCTAAAACAAACTGGAGGCGGTTGGAACAGGCCATTTCTGCCCAGGACCTGTTTGCTACAGTTGTAAGACAAACGTGAAAGCAACTTGGTGTTTGTCTAAATAACTTTGCGTTGCTTTTTAGAAAATGTTTCAGAGACTTGGGAACTGAAGTATTCAATACAAAGAATCTTCACATAAAACAACAAAAATATCATTGTTCCAGTCTTGCTGGTCCCTGTTTCGGCTACAATCGAATGAAATAGAAAAGGCATTATGTTTTCCTTAAGGGCGAGGACAGCTTTGTCTCGGTCTCCCGCATTACACACAGTCACTTTATTTTTCATTGTGGTCCTGCTTTGCGTTGTGATCTTTTATATTTACTATTAATATCTGCCTTAGTGTAAATTAATATCTTTTTAAAAAAAGGTATATATGGTAAAGGCAGTTCGGGACTCTGGGAAGCTCCACGCACCTCAAGCTGTCCCCGCTAACAGCCCGGGACGACTGGTGTCCGCGTAACTGACTCTGGGGACCGCGCGCGGGCTCCAACGTCCCGCCCCCGCCCCCGCCTACACGCCGCGCGACCCCGCCCCGAGCCCCCGCGCCGCGCGCACCCGCCCCAGCCCCATCCTCCGTGCCGCGCGCACCCGCCCCGAGCCCTCGCGCCGCGCGACCCCGCCCCGAGCCCCGCGCCGCGCGCACCCGCCCCGAGCCCCGTGCAGCGCGCACCCGCCCCGAGCCCCCGCGCCGCGCGCACCCGCTCCAGCCCCCATCTCCGTGCCGCGCGCACCCGCCCCGAGCCCCGCGCCGCGCGCACCCGCCCCAGTCCCCGCGCAGCGCGCACCCGCCCCGAGCCCCCGCGCCGCGCGCACCCGCCCCAGTCCCCGCGCAGCGCGACCCCGCCCCGAGTCCCCGTGCCGCGCGCACCCGCCCCAGCCCCCGCGCAGCGCGCACCCGCCCGGCGCACCCCACACTCAGGCGCCGAACGGGCAGGAACGTTCCCCAGCTGGCAGCGGGTCAGGGCCGCCAGTGCCGGCTCCCCTGCGTCTGAGGACACCTTGTTAAGAGCCGCGGGGAGAGAGGTGGCAGGACACCGGGCAGGAGGGCGGG
The DNA here is from genome assembly GCA_004026885.1 of Lyroderma lyra. Classification (NCBI taxonomy): domain Eukaryota; kingdom Metazoa; phylum Chordata; class Mammalia; order Chiroptera; family Megadermatidae; genus Lyroderma; species Lyroderma lyra. Next base: position 234,778 of record PVJL010001435.1, read on the forward strand.
CAGCGTGGGGCCCGTGAACCGGGAAGCTGACCTGGTCGGCCCGGCTCTGCTTCCTTCCAGGCCGGCTCCTCCCCGGCCTCCCTGAACGTACACTGGATCTTTGAAACTGTGCAGCCACGCGGGTCTGCTGCTCGAAGAAAAGGAATACACGAGCAAACAAAAAAACCTCCAACTTTCCTAAATCTAAGAAATCCTGAAGCTTTAGAGGACTCGGGCCTTTGTGGAAATCCCTTTCAACCTCAGATGTCCACCCATAAGTACTGGCCCGTTACTAGTTGTGGGGCACTGGCCGGGATGGCGGTTTCCGCGGTGAGTAAGACAGAGGTGGCTTCTTCCCTCCTGGAGCTTAAAGTTCAGAAGGACATGGGACACGGGGGTGGGGGGGGGGGCGGGGAGTGGTGACCCGACCGAATACAGGGGAGGTCACTTCCAGTGGTGTGCTGGCTTCCTGGAGGCCGTTGGTAAGTCCTCAGGAATTCTGTCAGCCCCTTTTAAAACAGCCTGTGAAAACCGTGCCACGGCGGGAGCATTGGGACCCCTGCACCCAGCCAACATCACAAACGAGCCCTGCCCCCAGAGCCTCTGCTGTTATCCACTTACTACCTGCACGCCCTGGACAGAGGAGCACCTCTCCTGAGGGGGGCTCCACCTTGCTGCTAAAGGGGATACTGTGAATACACTCCACTACCAGCCGGATTGGGGAGCTAAGAAGGGAGCCCAGGAATCTGACATGGGGCAGTGCAGCCACCACTGGGTGACATTTCCTTCTCTCCATTAGTTATCCCACGCAGGAAGGGTTATGAGCTGAGCCACTTGTGTCAATTGGGTGGCCAGCCACCCACAGGCGGCATAGCATCTTTCTTGAGCAGAAACCTTTGGATTGTGGAGGTTTGATGAATTTGAGTAAAAGCCCCAAAGAACTCCCCAACTCTTCAGACGTAAGCTTTCCACCACCAGGATTCTGCCTGATCTTTGCCCCCCTTTTGTACCCATTTCACATTTCCTGTAAATTGACTTGCTTTACACCCATAAATGATAATGTCCTAAAGGAAACTTTAAACACTACCATTAATAAAAATCAATATTGTGTGCAATAAGTAGAAAGTGATCCTAAAAATCAATGTAATGAAAACAAGACCGTGTTATTAAATTCCAGCTCCGAACTTGAGATCTGCTCAGATTAAACACCTGTAGGTGTACAAGACATGCTCGCACCACCTCCCAACATTCTGTAGGGCATCGGAATAACTGAAATCCAATAAAAGGGAAATAGCTTCAATAATGTGTCACTTTTCCATTGTTTAATGTCTCATCTGAATGCCACTTTCACCTTGTTACATCACACGGGATGACGACGACGGAGCCTTGTGGCTATGCTCTCACTACCACATCGAGAGGGGAGAGTAGGCAGTGAGGTGTCTCTTCACTCTGGGGTACAGGGTAAAGACATTAAAGGAAATGGGAGAAGAACATAATAACCAGGAAAGTGGGCCATTTGCAGGTGAGGCCAATGCAGGAGGAGCTGGCACAACCTTGAGGCCATCTGTGAACAGAGCTAATATTTGTCTCTTAGGGCACTGTTTTCCTATTGAATGTCTGGTCCATTTCAGAATGGCCTTTTAATGCAGGATGTGTGTTGCTTTTATTTATTTTGAAGATCTCAAAGTGGGGAACATGCCTGTTACAGTACTGAAGACTTGGTAAGTGACAAGCTGAAAGCAGTTCTAAGTCTGACCCTACAAACACACACTGAGGACTCATTTCTTCCTACCCATGGGGGAAAACCTTCCAGTCACTTTTGGGTGATAAGAAGTTTACTCTGAAATCTGAGGTTTCTCACCTAACTTCACGTTTGCCCTGACCTAGCCTGGCCAGCTGTGGAAGCCTGCAGGTGGAGAGGATGTGTCTCACTTCGGCCCGCCTCCTTCCTCATCACTCCCCCTTCCACAGCCAGTGTGCCGCCACTGGCCCCTACCTGGAGGGGGAAGGAGAAGGCCTCACTGATCAGTGCAGCTCGAAACGAACATCGGTGCCTTTGTGGATGGCAGTCACCCAAAGGGCATGCTCTCAGAGGATGCTACTGTGAGTTCTGGAACGTCTGCCAGGGTCTTCTAACTAGGGGTGGGTTATGTCTCCTCTGTTGACTGCTTTGGTCTCCCAACCCTTACCTTTATATTCAATGTCACCATGTAGCATTTTTTTGTCTGAGCTGCCTCACCCCTGGCTGCAAGTCCTCTAGGGAGGGGTCCTTTACAAGGTGGGTAGGGTCTACATGAGGCCCATAGGAAGTACCTACCTTTACCCACTGGGTGGAGATGTAGCTTGCCCCCTACTCTGCCATCTATGACTTCAGAAGTATAGGATTAAAGCAGTGGTCTTCAGTGGGAAGAGGGCTAGGGGGGTGGTGGTCAGAGAATGGGGACAGGGACATTTGGGTCGTCACAACTGGGGTAGGAGGAATGCTATTTGCATCTAATAAGGATGATGCTCAACATCCTATAATGTACAGAACTCCGAAAACAATTATTCCCCAAATGTCATAGCCTGAGGTTGACAAGCATAGGACTGAGGAGCACTATTCAGGATGCTGTACAAGTTTAGAATGACCTACAAGAGTTAAAACTGAATCAGAACAGAAATAGAAACTGAGAAGTTCCTCACTTCACTGTTCTCTAAAATTTCCAGTAGATCTGGTCTATTTATCTCCTGTCCCTGTGCATGGGCTCATTCATAATGAGCTAGTCATGAAATTCTAAGATGCACTCACAAAATGTGTGGTAGCTACCCACAAGGGTGTCCCTGGATGTTTGATCAGTTTCTCATGAAGGGCTTGTGGCTAATTCTTAAACTGCCCCCTGACTTTGCGTTTCCGTAAGGCCACTTGGCACTGCGTGTGAAACTAGGACGATGAGTCAGCATTACATCCGAAACTAGGAGGATTACTCAGAAACCAAGACGGAGGGTTCCTTGGGCACTTGATTTGAGGGCCAACGGCTTAATCGCAGTCACGGGTGACTTCTGAAAGACAGTATAGGGACAAGCAGGGACAGGGGGACGTGTAAGTAGTCAGGCAGCAGTGCAAGGCCCCCCAAGGGTGCCAATAATGGTGACAGCACGAGGGACACGCACGGCTCAGCCGCATTGGTCCAGCGGCGCCCACGTCAGCTGGGAGACTGGCATCCCTCTCCATGAACTGAAGAGGTAGGGTGGAGTGAGCGGCATTTTGCGACGTCGGGGGTGCAGAGAATTATTTTATAAATGGAATTATTGTCAACATCACTTTTATTTCAGGTGTTGCGAGGTAATCAACAGACAGCGAACGGCAGAAGAGAATGAGTAATGCCCTAAGGGGGCCGTGGCGGGATGTGGTATATGAGGAGAAAGCGCTAGATGCTAGGGGAAGACGTCACCACGTGTGCAGCTGTGAGCGCAGGTCTGGCAGCAACATGTAAATAGAGCGCTGCCCGCGCACAGACAGCAGGGGGCGGGGGGCGGGGCTCAACCCTGGGGCTCCTCTGGGGGGTGCAAACGGCCTGCCTGATTCCAGCCTGTGGTAGCAAGACCCTCCTTTACCTCAAACTAACAGGAAGCTAAGCAGCAAAGAATGCGCCGAAACCCAGAGAAACCTGATCCGTGGCGCCCGCGCACTAGGACTGCAGTGCTCCCCGCTTTATACATAAACGGTCGAAGGCTAGATCTGTTTATCTCAGCAGTGTGTGCTTGGGAATTAAGGCAAAATTAAGGAAATGATTTACTGTTACTGCAAAGGCTCTGCGTGTAATGTTTATAATAGGAAATTCCGTTCCGTAGAAAATGTGGGAAACTATGTTGTGGGGATTTTTCAAGTGGCACACAGAACAGAATAGAATGTTCGTTCTGCAGGCTCCTGTCCTCCTCCAACACTTACGGCGTGGAGCAGTTGCGTTGTGTCAAGCAGCCAATGTGAACTAAAGGTGAGAACCTTCCCTAAGGCTCTCCATACCTGGATTTTATCAGAGATTCACTTTTTGCCCCTCTTGGAGAATTTTCCTTTATGTGAATGAAACACGTGCCCTAACCCTCTGTCCAGGGAAGCTGTGGACCTCCTATTTAGAGAATGCTGGGGGCACTGTCCTTTAGGAAGTCCCAAAGGCAAAAGCTGGAAGTGACCTCACACAGGTCCTGAGATGTGCTCAGGGCTGAGCAGACAAGAGTCACCGTGACTGGGACCCTGGGCTTCTGATTCTAGGTTCAGGATTTGTCAATTCCTCCCCCAATGCTAATGGCCCCAGACTTCTCTACAGTGATATTTATAGACCCACATGGATCCACATCAGTCTGAGGGGTTCTCTCGATCAATCTAGTAAAAGATTGCATGTGTAAACCAAGCCTAAGGATGTGTAATCTAAAGGAGAGAACTGAAAGACAGTCTACATGCACACATTTTTCTGGAAGCCTCAGAAAGGTAGCTCAGGTTCCCCAATGTCCCCATCAGTGCAGCCTCTTATCATTTTAGCTTTTAGTATTTCCTACAAATAGGTTGCATGTTGTAGAAGTACAAACAACACTAAAACCAAGTTAAGTACAAAAAACAAACAAAAAACCCCACTACAATCATCTTATGTTTGATGTGGTAAGTCCACTCATTATCAGTGCAACTTCAGGCTGTTTCACCTTTTTGTGATTCAGTTATGCATTCTGAGACAGGGATTAAAAATATCACCTTTCTCATTGGGATGTAGATTTCTGAGTCCCACCCTTAGAGATTGGCGGGGGGGGGGGGGGGGGGCAGTTATAACCCAGGAACTTGCGTTTTTGGAGTTTCTCACCTTACTCTGATGCACAGTCAGACATAGGAACCACTGGTGACAATAATTCCAAGAAAATAAAACTACTCTCAGGAAAATAAAAGACATTTATATTTGGCATTAATCCAAACCAGCCATCAATCTGGGAGAATACTATTTTAATTCAAGAAAGGTTTAAATTTAGCATGTGTAATTTTATAGGCTGAGATTAAGAGGGAAAAACAAGGAGCAAGCTCTTTGGTTGCAGAAAGGATTTTTCTCAGCTAATTTGTGTAAGGTGCTCAGAACAGTGTTGGGTACACAGCAAATGCCCAGTAAACGTTAGCAATTATTCTTAGCATTGAGTAGAAATTGTATCGGTTAGTTTAGGAAAACTGTAAGTAACCTAGTAATTGCAAGTGGGGCGTAATCAGCTCTTTATGTGAGTAAAAATGTCTTTTAGAAATTAAAAATAAATATCAAAGTACGTTAAAATTCCATCCAGTGTGTTAACTTATATATTTTCCCACCAAGCGATTTACTTTTTCCTTGTTAAAACTGACATTGATAACCTTTTTATCCTTTTGAGAAATAGCAAAAATTATCTGTGAAAGGCATATGCTCTCGTTCAAAGAAACTGGAGTTGGGCAACTGCTCGCAATCATCTCCTCTGTCCTGGGCACAAATGTTAGAAGAGTATTCTGTAATGTATGCCAATTAAACACACATATCCGTAATAAAATCCCATAAACTTCTCCCACCTTGTACTTGTTTATAGTACAAGGTATATCCCAAAACAGGCATGCTGAAGGTAAAAGGTAGGAAGGTGTGTAATGCATTTGCTTTTGATGCTTTGCTTAGCTGACTGTAAGCAGGTCATCAGACTTCCTGGGGAGTCTGTTCTCCCCAAAGCTTTTTGCACCTTGCAGGTATCAGGCCACTCTTTCCTTGTTCTTAGCAGGGACAGGGGGGCCCTTCTTAGCAGACACAAAATGACTGAGTTACTTTTAGTAACGCCAATTACGTGCTGGGCCGTTCATGCAAGACCACGTTGTGACCCTGCTCAATTATTTTAACCATCTCTTCTCCCCAGGGGGTCCCTTAGCTGGAGCGCCAGCCACAATGAAAACGTGGTGGTAAGTCACGGTGATGTGCCCACCGATCCTTCCTGCACATCAAAAAAACAAAAAACGCACAGGAGCTCTGAAAGGCTCAGGCCTGACTTAGACAGCGGCCCTGCTGTTGATGAATCTTTCTAGCAGCCTTATCTTATATTTCTAACAGCAAAGCTCGGGTTCTGTTTTACTGAAGCTGTTTATATATCTAATCAGAGCAGATCAGGAAATGTGGCTGACAGCGCAGGGCTGCCTGAGAAACATAATATTTGCTGGCCGGCATTAAGGCAACCTTTCAGCTTAAAGGCATGATCAATGAGGTGTGCCTGAGGCTCTGTTTAGATGAAGGGAAATAAAGCACTGGTGGCCACGTTCGGCCCGAGCACATCGCTTCCCTCACGCGAGCTGCCGTGGACAGCTCTGCAATAAACCGATGACGGGAGCGAACACAACCAACTCTTCACGTGGCCCTCGTGTGGGCGCTGGCCACAGGCTGGGAAGGAGCACGGGCCTGGTTTGATTTGGGGGGAGGATCTAACTAGCTGTGCAGCGGACAGCAAACTGTTTTCTCTCTCTGAGACTTTGTTTCACCATGTGTAAAATGGAGATGTATTAGACTGAGTGCTCCGGAGAAATCTCTGGGGAGAGAGGGAGAAAGATAGAAATGGGGGAAGGGAAGGGCAGGAAAGGAAAGGGGAGGGGCGGGGGAGGAGGAGGGAGAGAGAGTTAAAGGGACTGCTGCATGTGATTTTCAGGGCTGGCAAGTCTGAAATCTGCAAGACAGGCCTGCGGGCTGGAGACCCAAGCGAAGAGCCGAGGCTGTAGTTGGAGCCCAAGGCTGTCTGCTGTTCCTCGGGAAATTATTTTCTTAAGGCCTTCAGCTGGGTGGATGGTCGCACCCACATTACAGAGGGTAATTCGCTTTACTCAGAGTCAACTGATTTAAATGTTAATCTCATGGAGGCTGATGTTTGGCCCCAAACTGGGTACCCTGGGTACCATAGCCTAGCCCAGTTGACACAGAAAATTAAACCGTCACAGGGGACCCTAATACCATCCTGCTCAGAGAGGTCTGGACACCACTGGGTGGTAATGCATACCAAACAGCTTGCACGGGACTGGATCACACTCACTCTGTGTCCCACAATTGTAGGCAGATTTGACTCATGACTTATGATTAAATTTTAAAACAGTAGAAAACGTGACCTACAACTGGGGGTGATTCAGAGTGGTGGCCTGACAGCCTCTGCTAAGATTCCTTCCCAGCCACACTGAAGAGCCTCTAGCAGTAAGTCTCGGGGTCACGGAAAATTGAGGGGGTGACATACGTGGAGCAAAGGCATGTCTATATGCTCACTGAATTTTTAAAGACTTACCTTCTGCTCCTGAAAGACCACAAAGGAACTCTGGGTACAGTCAACTTGTCGTGGACGTTTTCTCACCATGTGGCCTTGGCCTTGTGGATGGAGGAGTAGCTTAGTCTCCTTTAACATTGTCCCACAAGCCCTCGCCCCGTAGTTAGAAAAGGGTGCTTAACAATGCGCCTTCCATGTCTGTCTGTCTCTCCGAGGTATAAAATATGATCTCAAAGAAACCTGTGTTGTCTCCGTTTCAAGGTCCTTTTGTGAGGGCAGACACTGGGCAGTTACTGGTGGAATGCTACCTTTCCAAGATTTATTAGGAGTCTGGCGGGCTCAGTAAACTCGGAAGGTAGCTTTTGTATCCTATAGCACTCAAGACTGATTTAATTTCATGTCAGCCCTGGAACTGCAACCACAATATGAACTGCAAGTTTATAAATTGCTCCTTGGAGCAGCTGACCTTGCAGGTGGGGGAGGTAAGTGGGGTGGAAAAGCCCAGCAAGCTGGAGGAGTCGGTACACACCCAGAGTGAGCAGATACATTTCAGCCCTGGAGTTCCCATCTGTCCCCAGTTTCAACCCCAAGTCCCTGCTTTCCCGTGTGTTTGTCTCCTGCCTAAAATCTTCTTCTCTTTCTCCTATTTTTCCAGAAGGATATAAGATGGGATAGTGCAGGAGAAACTGGACTGTGCTATCACAGTGGGTAGGGCCTTTTGGATTTCCAAAGATTATTGCATCAAAATCCTGCTCATGAGACACTCAGAATAAACAAGGCGAAGCCTAATTTACGTCTCCTCTCACAATAGAATCCTTGAGGGGAATGTTAAAACAAACTGATGTCAGCTAAGAAAACAAAGCTCATACTCAGAGGCACTGAATTCTTACAGGAGCTAGAAAATGTGGGCTGGTTTCCTAGCATCTCTTAAGTCGTGCCTTTGAATGACCAAGCCACAGACAGTGCGATGGGGGGAAGTAAACCACATATTGGTGTCCAGATAAATCTCCTAACAGTCCATTAGCTCCATTGTGGTGGAATGCTGTCTGTGAGGGTGGGTGCAGCCTGCTCCCTCTTGTCATTTCAAATTATTCCAGGCCATGTATTTGTGAACAATGTGAGGACAGCCTTACCTTGGTGCCAGGATGGTCGTAGTAGTTGGAGAGGTATTTCCATGCGTCAGAATGCATACTGCAGTTGATTCTAAAATAAATAAATAAATAAATAATTTCCTGTAGAAGAAATGTAAGCTAAAAATAAAGCTAAAAAGACAACTAAAAAAAAAAAACACATTAGCACAGGTTGTCAGTTGTAATTTTCAGATTTGAGGTATATCCTCTTATACCATTCACTGCATTCACTATAATTCATCAACTAATACAGACCCACGGTCAGAAGGTCTCAACATTTTGTAGAGAAATATGTTCTTTCACCGTGCTAATCGCATTTCAGATATTTAGATTTCTAGGCTGTGACTTTATATGCTTAGGTTTACCGTAGGTGATGTTGGCCTCTGCATGGCACTATATTGGGTATTTTAACAATTAGAAATAACATAAATGTTTTTATTTGGTTATTTTCGCAACTAAAAAAAATTTCTAACTATTTTACTTTTAAGTGGGATTGTTTGTAGCACAGCTCACACAAATAAATGCACTAAATTAATTCACATCAATACTCATTAGTTTTGGTTCACTTATGGTTCTATGTAGCACTCTTACTTTTCTCCCCACTTCTAAAATTAGATTCTTAAAATAGAAATGTTATTAAGATATAACAAAAAAGAGAGAAGCTATAACAGGGTGGCATGAGAGGGACTCCTGGAAACCTCCCCTGGAGGTTACAACAAATAAAACATCTATAACTCAACTAAAGACTCCCCACGCAATGCACAATCACAGCTAAGAAAACCTTTCCTCACATCAAAGTGCCTGCAGGCCGGCAGAGGGTTAAACAAAGGAGAGATAAAGGGAAGAGGGGACGCAACAACGTGGGTCCCCCCCTGGAACCCTCCCACTGGGGGAGGGAGGAGGAAGAAGGTGGTGGGAGAGGCTCTGGGCCTCACTCAGTCTGAGGGACAGAGGAAAGGGGGCCCACAGGTGGGGTGTGAGACACCACACCCACCTCCTTTGGCCCCAGGAGGTGCAGACTGGACTGCAAACCGCAGCAACTGGACTTCACTCTGCTTCCCAGAGGAGGGGGAGCAGCCGCACTGTGAGGAGCCGTAGTGTGAAGGCTCCGGCAGGGAAGAAGGACAGAGGGGACTGTGTGGGTGTTTCTCAGCCCACAACCAGCTAGTTTTAAAAACCAGTATACAGGACTGACCCCAAAGCTCAGGGGAGAACTCCCACATGGGGCAAACTGAGAACAGAAAGGCACAATCACACCCAAACTCCCTGCACAACTCCTGGAGTCACAGGAAGCAAACAAAGCTGCAAACAAAGCGCCCATCCCCCCGCAGACCTCTGCCTGCCCAGTGTCAGCAGCGAACACCCAAGAAACTGCAGCAGCAAGGGTCAGGTTAAGGAGCAGAATATCTACAGAGAGGCTGCCCAAATGAGAAACCAGAGAAAGGGAGCGCAAAATAAATTCGAGCAACAAAGTGAAAGAGATGGGGACAGACAACCCATCAGAGACAGAGCTCCAAACAATGATTATAAAAATGCTTAGGGAACTTACTGATCATCTCAGCAGAGAGATCACAAGCATGAAGGAAGACATACAAGCCATTATAAAGGACACGGCAGAGATAAAGATTACAATAAGTGAAATGAAGAATGGAATAAAAGGAGTCGCCAGACTAGATGAAGCAGAAGCGCAAAGCAGTGACTTGTAATAAAAGCCCGCAGAAAACACCCAACCAGAGCAAATAGAAAGAAAAATCCAAAAAAACGAGAATGGCTTGAGATTCCTGTGGGACATTAAGCATATGAACATCCACATCATAGATCTATCAGAATGTGAAGAGGAAAGGCAAGGGATGGAGAACTTATTTGAAGAAATAATGACTGAAAATTTTCCTAACCTGGTGAAGGAAATAGACATACAAGCCCAGGAAACACAGAGAGTCCCAAACAAGATGATCCCACACGGGAACACTGAGAGACACCATAATTAAAATGACAAAAGTTAAAAGAAAAAGAGAAAATCCTAAAAACAGCAAGAGAAATGCAAGTAGTAACTTATAAGGGGACACCCATTCGACTCTCATCTGATTTCTCAGCAGAAACTTTGCAGGCCTGAAGGAACTGGCAGAAAATATTCAACGTGATGAAGACCAAGACTCTACAACCAAGAATACTGTAACCAGCAAGGCTAGCATTCAAAATTGAAGGACAAATAAAGAACTTCTCGGATATGGAAAAGCTAAAGGAATTCATCACCCCCACACCAGTCCTACAAAGAACGTTAGAGGGACTTCTATAAGATGGGAGGAGGAGTGGGAGAGCAGGTAAAATAAGGGAAAGGGATGGAGACATTTAGTTGGGTTGTTACAAGGCAAAAATCATGGGGATATAGAGTATAACATGGAAATACAGTCGATAATGGTGCAGTAACTTTGTGTGGTGTCAGATGGTACTAGATTTGTAGGGGTGATGGGAGGAGAGCTGGAGAGGTGGGTAAAAAGGGGGAAGAAATGAAGAAGCACAAATTCATGGTCACAGAATAGTCACAGGGATATAAAGTGTAGCACAGGGCACACAGTCAACAACACTGTAACTATGCATGGTGTCAGAGGGGACCCAGATGTATCAGAATGAGGACTTAGTGAGTTACATTTTTACTAGAATTACAGCGAGGGGTTCATACTGTGCAGGCATTTGGGCACACGTGTCACACCCAGGCTGCCCACTTGCCTCAGGACGGAGAGTGAGGATAGCCACCGAGTGTATTCATTGGCTGAAGGGACGCTGTATTTATCTGCTTCCCAAACATTTCCGTCACTCCTGGTTGTATGACATTGCAAAGTTACTAAATGCCACTGTATGTGTCACTTTAAAAGGATTACGTCTATGTTATGTGAATTTCATTTTCATAAATTATTGTTTTACAATGTATTTATCTGCAGAGTGGCCACCTAAGTGATCTAAGTGCCCAGCTATATCCTAGCCTTCCCTCCCTCCCCTGCCCCTCCCTCCTTCTTCTGGTCATTTGTCACTATTTGAAGCCTCCTAGTATTGATCACATTGACCAGGCCTGGTCCTGGCCCCATGGTGAGGTCAGTGACATGTGGCTGATGACCTGCTCAGCCCTGCTGTGCTGTCCTCTGCTCTACGAGGGTCCCCAAGTGCCCCATGTCCCCTTGCTGCCCAGTACCTCCAATCACCGAGAAATGTAGCTGATCAATGTAGTATTTGGAGGTAGTGGCTTGAACCCCCAAATGTTGGAGCTTGGGTTCTACCATTCATCCATCAACATAGTTTGAGCTCCTACTGTATGCCGGGCACACTGTGTGCGAAGGCACCATGATGCGTAGGGCAGCTGTGTGGGTGACCTGGCCGAGTTACGGGTCCCCCTGCGCTCACGCAGCTGGGTCTAGTGAGGCAGGGTGCAGCTGAAATCCAGGAGACTACAACATGCTCCATGCTGTAGGAGTGCAGAAGAGCCCATCAGGGAAGGCTTCACAGAGGCGGTGGCGTTGGAGATGAGTATTGACTGCCGAGGAGTTCTCTCCTGTTTGCTTGCTTGTTTTCCAGCTAAGCAGAAGAAAAGAATGGCCAGGAAAAAGGGGGTCATGGAGTTGTGCAAAGGCCAGAAATGTTCCAGGAAGCAAAAGAGAGGTGGCCAGTAACTGAGATGAGGGAGAGAGCTTAGGGACAGCCTTCCAACAGCCTGCGAGCGGCGGGAAGTCGGAGGCTCCAGGAAATGGTTGTAAGAGTGGAGCAGGACAGAGCTTGGGAGGTATCTGTGATCGATTGAGTGTGAAGGGGGTCAGAGAGAGGGGGCTGAGGATACATTTCTCGTGAGGGAGGCTAGGCAGGAGGTCACCCTGTTTAACTCATTGCTTAAAGTAATAAGATCTGAAATGACAGCTACCAATTGCGGCAGCTTGAATGGGAGACAGATTGAGGGCGGAAAGTTTTCCCTGAGACCATTTAAAATCTCCTTTCAAATTAATGGCACTGGTGCAGATTCAAGACGTCGATCCAACAACATGGAGAAGAGTTTGTGTTAAACTCCACCAGCTCAGTTCATTGTGAAGGAGAATTTTGGTCATAGTTTTACACACTATTTTCCAAATTCAATTATATAATTTTCATTTAAAATCCAAATCAAGTTCTAATCTTGGACCCAAAGTAAGTGCATCTACAATTAAACTTTAAAATATGCAATTTCATTTTCATCTGATGGAGAATTATTTTATTTGACATGGACCTGAGGAAAAAATCAATCTGTTCAAAGTCAAAATAGCACAAAACATTCATCTAAGAAATTCTTTATAGGCAGTACTGTCATTTTTTCTGGAATACGTTTCCTTTATCAAATCTAATGGGTCAAATATGCAATCAATTAGTTCTTTCAATATGAAATTCCATCTAGATCAAGTTACACTCATTCTGTGTGTGTATCTACCTCATTTCCACAGCCCACACCGCATCCATTGTTAGCATCATAAGCCTTATAGTCACTCATTTTACAAGGCAAGAGGCAAATTCCACAACATGTGACTTGCATTTGGCTTTTCTTTTTTGTTATATCTTAATAACATTTCTATTTTAAGAATCTCATTCTAAAAGTGGGGAGAAAAGTAAGAGTACTACATAGGACCGTAAGTGAACCAAAACTAATGAGTACTGATGTGAATTAAGTGTGTTTATTTGTGTGCACTAGCTACAAACCATCCCATTTAAGAGTAACATAATATTTAGGAAAAAAAAATTATAGTTGTGAAAATAACCACATAAAAACATTGGCATACATCAGCATTTAAAAAACCAACTTGAAGATTATAGAAATTGTCAAATTCCTTATAATAACAAGATCAAGAAATCTTTCCTATTGTGAAAGAAACTGTAAATGTAAAGCATTTCATCATACCATATTTTATGTAGTCATTAGTAAAACTAATGTTGTTAGGTGGTTCCTAAATATTAAGAAGGTCAATATTTAATTATCACCTGCTAAGTTAAAGTTAGAACATTTGGACAATTGGAAGTGGATATGAAATTTTGTCCCCAATTTGCAGTTACGCCTTCTCTTTACATGTGCATACACCGAAAGGGAAGTAGAACACGAGTAAAGTTCCAACCTAACACTGGAAATTCAGCTTTGGTTTTTAGGAAGTCAGTATGTCTACATAAAAATTAACTTTCGTTACTACCGGCTCTACTCAGTGAACCTTCTTGTAAATGAAAAGGAAGAAATTAGAGCATAAAGTCAATCTCAAAAAATAGCAACGACGTTTTGTTCATGGAGACAGACTATATTTCCGAGTTAAGTGTAATTAAATTAGAAAAATTAATTTAACAAATGTTCTGCAAATTACTTTTTGAAGTAATTCATGAGTCAGGAAAAAAAAATCATAATTGAAATCTTATTTTTGAACACAGAAGAAATAGCAAATAAAATATGAGTATCTGCCTCGTGCACCGACCGATGTGAACACGACAGAAACACAAATGGTCAGCAGAGTGATAGTTTTCATTCAGCAGAAAGTCAAGGACAACAGAGGTCAGTAATAGTCCCCAGGATCAGCTAGTCTGCCAAGGAACGGGTGTGCTGGCTCGCTGTCCTGGAGAGGGGATTGTCCCCTCTGGGAAAGGCCCTGGGCTTCCGTTTTACCCTCGAGTGCCCCATGGTGTGCAGGTTGGCAGAGCTCCTGGGAGGCGTCTGTAGCGGTCAACGGCTCTGAGTTTGAGCCTTGACTCTGCCATTTACTCTAGAAACTCAGCCTTACGGGTGACCGGTATCCGTGAGTGAATCTGTGTCGTACTTGTTCCGGGGGGCGAGCTGCCTGGGCCGCCTCAGGCTGAACCCGGAGAAGGGGGCTCATGTTCAGCGAGCTCCTACCTCACCCAGGCTCTCAGTTTAACCCCCACAACCATGTCATGAGGTGCATGCCCATTAGGGTGCCCATTTTACAGAAGAAACAGAGTTGTTCCCAACGTCACAGAACATTTAAACAGCAGAACCGAGGTTAAACTGAGGTCTAAAACTGGAGGCTGAGCGTTTAACCACGGCTTAACCCCCGGTCCGTTTGCCCCGAGAACACTCGCCTGCAGCACTCGGGGCTGCAGCGTTTGTCCTGAGATAATTCACAGACTCCACAAGTTTGCCATGAAATGTATCACTTTTGCTATTATTTTTGCATCGCTCTGGCATATCAATGGTCCTTGGAAACAAATGACATCATTCTATTTATAGCATTCTATTTTTAGTAGTGGTATTTCCATTTACAAAACAAAGTAATTCTCCATCGATGAAACAGTCAAATCCTAGAAAATACAGCATTCCTGAGTGTGAAACAATTGTTAAATGCTGATCATCATATACCTTTCTGTTACATTAGGATGAGAGACAAGTTCTGTTTAGAAATAACTCCAAGAGAAGTTTTTATATTTTATTTTCACGCTGAAAACTGGTCAAATTTGTTTCAGCCTCAAAGAGCCGGTTTATGTAAACTCAAATAAACGCGGGCGAAAACCCCACGTTTTCTTGTTCTAAACAGGAAACGGGTTAACCGCTGCTCCCCAGGGCCCAGGAGACAGTGAGGGGAAACCATAAAAACTCCGGAAAACTAAAGAAACGCAGAGACCTGTGCCTGGAGGGAAGGCTGAAGTCCCGTTGGTCCTGATGGTCGGATTGCTGGCCCAGCCCAAGAACCTCAACTCCAGGTAGCAGACGGGCACAGCCCCACCTTCAGTGGTGGAAGGACAGTTTCCAGGTGCTCCTGGGGGTAACTAAAATCAGTAATTTAAAAATACATATATATTCAAAAACGTGGCCTGTTTCCTTCCCCAGAAAGACTCAGAAAGCTATGTCACCTAAGAAATGCAGTCTAATCCCAGAAGAGCTGGCCGTTAGGCAATCTCATTAGTCTCAAGGAGCTGCAGACTGTGGCTTTCATGCAAAGTATCTGAAATCAGACTGGGACTGATTTGCTTTAGCTGAAACAGACGACCTAGAAACTATGCACAACGTGAACCTAATCAATATTCGCAGTCTTTCTCCCAGGTCAGGCTGCGGTCCTTGCTGAATCGGTATTACACATTCTTGCAGAAAGTAACATTTGGAAACCTTCAAGCTTTACTTGCCGAGGAAAAGACGACAGTTATCTATTGGAACACGTTAAAGATCCAGCACAAGTCCTAAAACACCTCCCATTTTATAGGAATTCTTTCGATGTCTCCATTGTCACCTGAGCCTTCTAGTTTTGCTGCTACCAGTTGCTGATAAGGTGTAAGCTATACAGCACAAATCATGACCTGAAATACATAACTTCGAGGATTCAGCTATGATGAAACAATCAAAAGTCTGGCTACCTATACTCTATCAATAAAAAACAATAATAAAATCTTTACGACAAACAAGAAAATTCAGTAACTGTACACAAAAGGACTCATTCATTGCAAGTCAGCTGGGCTGCTGTAACAGAATAACAGACTGGGTGGCTTAAACAACAGATTTTTTTTTTCTGAGTTTTGGACGCTGACACGTCCAAGATCAAGGTGCTGGCAGATTCGGTTCCTGGTGAGAACGCTCTTCCCGGCTCGCAGCGGGCTGTCTTCTTGCTGTGTCCTCACAGGGCCAGGGGAGAGAGCTCTGGAGTCTCCGCCTCCTCCTCCGGACACCAGTGCCATCATGGGGCCCCACCTTCAGGACCTCATCTAAACCTAGTGACCTTCCGAAGGCCCCACCTCCAAATGTGCTCACCTTGCAGGTGAGGGCTTCAAGCTGTGAGTTTTCTGAGGACACAAGCGTCAGCCCACAGACCCCCCACCTGCTGCTCCGGAGGGCTCACCCCTCAAAAACTGAGCGAGACGGGTTTCTGATTTCAACTCTCCGAATGCTGGTCGCGGAACATTCCAGTTCTTACTTAAACTACAATGTTTCTCTTCATTCCTGCGCCACCATCTAATTTAAGTTTCCTCCTTAACTAAAATTGCCCAGTTTTGCCTAATGGTGATTTCTTCACGCCCAAAAGCTGTCACTGACTCCACCCACCGCCTCCAGCACGCAAAGCTGAAACGCCTCCTAGCAAACGGAAGCGCACCCACAGGCCGTAATCACGCTTCCTTTCCGCACACCAAGGGGACAAAGCCTGCTCCGAAAACAGATGACCGAGAATTTAACCAACCTTGGATTTCTCAACAGGAGCCTGTCAAAGGGTGGACCTGCCTTCTTAGGGTTTCAAATGCTCTCCGTGGGAGCCTTCAGCCTTTCTTTGATGAGAAAGCGCTCCAGTTGATCCAATGTCTTGTCACTGTCCACAGAGCTGTGCGAGAGGCTGCAGAGGTGTGACAGGGCCTGGGGTGGTGGGTGCAAGCTGCCAGGCAATGCTTGGAGGCAGTCACCTGCTTGTCAGGGCTCCAGCTATGGAGTGCCTGTCTGCGTCCCCCTCAAATTCTTGTGTTGAAATCCTAATCCCCACTGCGATGGGATTAGCAGGTGGGGCCCAAGGGAGGTGCTGAGGTCACGAGAGTGGAAGCTTCATGAGGGCAGTCAGCGTCTTAATAAAAGAGACCCAGGGCAGGGCCTCCTGCCCCTCCCGCCTCGTGCGGTTGCAGTAAGAGGCCTAGGACGAGGAAGTCGGTCTGCCAGCGGACACGGAGTCTGCGGCTGTCACCATCTTGGATGTCCCACCCTCCCAGACACTGAGAAATGAATGCCTGTTGTTTACAAGCCCGCTGGTCCACAGCATTTTGTGACAGCAGCCCGCGCGGACGCAGACCTCCCCGTCCAACATGCGACGCTCTTCCATATGTTCGTGGTTCTAGGCAAACCCACAGCGCGTGCGCACAGGCTAGCCATGCGGGAGGGGGGCAAAGATCGGGCAGGGAGCACCCAGAGGGGGCTTGACCCTGACTTCATCACAAGGTTTGGATTTTTTTCACTCTTTCTGAGGCATTAGCTGCCGTACGCTCTTCAAGGACACATCTGTTTTTCATGCAAAGCTTCGAATCGCATGTACCAAACGACGTTTGTGTACACAACTGCGGTAAGGGCCAGCGAACTTCAATGTCCACGGGCACACAGGTGTCCCTGTTTCCATGGAGAGTTACTGAGGAGCACACGTAAAGTGTCACATTTCATGTGACTCTCTTCCATCCAAAGATAGAGAAATCAGGTGGGATTTAGGTGCAAAGCTGAAATCACTCTGAGGCCCAGCTCACCTCCCCATGGTGACCAGAACAAATGCGGAGTTTAAAATTCAGGGACCCGCAGGTAGCCTTTTAAGAAAGAGCGTGTTGATGCTGAAGGAGGCGGCGGACGCCGGGACGTGCTCAGAAACACTGGCTTCGCCCGAGGTGCCTCCAAACTGAGTTTGGTATCAAACCCTCCGGAATGTGGGCTCGTTCCCGGAGGAGTTTTTAATACAGATGTTAGCGATGCCTGTTTTGTGACCCAGTAGCAGAAGCTGTCAGAAGTCCCAGCACAGGCCACTTGAGTCCTTCGCATTAAAGGTTTGCTACAAATCGGGAAGTAGGGGTGCGGAGCCTTCTTCGGGGGGTCCTCCCAGCCCCTCACTCACACGGCAACCGCATCATCCCTGTCACGTCTCATTCGGAAAAACTCTTCACCGAGACGATGAGTTCACAATGGCCTATGAAGCAAATTCACTGTGTAGTAAATGCTGCCAGTGCCCCTTGCACAGCAGCGTGGCTGCTCGTACATCATTCACACAATCAAATCCACCCCCACCCCACACCTTAGGCCGCTGCTTGGGTTTCCTTGCTAATGCATTCCCGCAGTGCCTGCCTTTCATGTTCTGACTTTGCTCAGAATAAAAACGACTGGGTGTCCCCACTCTGTATATTCTGAAACTAAAAAGAATCAATTAAACCCGCCGTATTTCCATCAGGGGGGCTACTGCGGTTCCCCAAACAGCTTAAGCTGTCTTCTCATAGTTTATGATGTCAGCACGGTCTCCCGACTGAAATACGACCTTGCAGTCACACCCCGCCCCCTCTCGGGCCCTCTGTCTGCAGTATATATTATTCTTGTAGTTTTCAGAGACAGCTGTGTGAATTAATGAACTGATGTGAGAATGAGAGTTGGCCTAGAGCCCCATTTAAAAGTCATGTCGATGACCTCATAAAAACAGCAAAGAATGCTTACAGCTTGCTTGTAAAATAAATCCATTTCTTAATAACTTGGAATGCCCACATAATTCAGCACATACTTTAACCCACAATGACCATTGCATAAGAGAATGAAAATTTCCCATGAAAAAGACATTTAGCCAAGCCAGGCAACTATAAACTTTAATTGATATTTCACAGTATGTTCTCCTTTGCCCTCGAGGGAGTGTAGAATATCATTCTTGCACCTGCACTTTAACTCCAGGGGTATAGAATTGCAACCATTAAACATTTTTCATTAAAGCACTCCATATAGAATTAGTCTAATCTGATTTTAACAAAAGTCGTCTATATTTAGTTTTTCACACTGTATTAGCCCAAACCGTTAGAACTAGAAAGCTTGTGCTTTTGTTCACTGGCAAAAGCAAAAGTGGGGGGGGGTGTCTGTGTCCCCTCCCTTTGAGATGGCCCTTCCCGCACTTGCTGTCCTTGAAACAAACATAGCATTTCCGCACGGAGTCCCTCCCTGAAGACACCGGGCTGCACGGGAAGTCCCACTGGCCCGCAGAACCTTCTCCCTGTCCTGCGAACGGCCAGAAAGCTGCTGCTCTGTGGGGACAAGGAGGGACGCAGAGTATCTGTGCGAGGTGAGCACTGAGGAATTGTGCGACGATTTGCATCTTGCGGTTGGAGTTTTATAGCTGCTATCTTGCTGACAATCTTGGCGAACAGCTGCAGAATTTTAGGATGTGGGACTCGAACGAGAAGGAAAAGCATCTCTGAGGTGCTGCGAGTCAGAAAAGCAGAGGGGCGCAGAGCCCAGGGGCTCCCGCGGAATCCGAAGTTAAGTCCCCCCGAAAGACGACCATCCCACTGCGGAGAACCGAAGGCTCAGCTCTGCCGTCTCTCAGGCACTTTCCTTCCTTTCTCGGAGCCGAGAACGCCTGAAGCAAACCAGGGTGGCGCTTGGGAACCATCTTTAAGAGTCGTTGCCAAGCCGTAAGCCCACACATACTTTCCGGGCTTAGCGTTTACTTAAGATGGTTTGATACTGTTTCTTTCACTGAGGTTTCAATGTGACATGCCATCGTATTTAATGTGATATATGACGCTGCACAGTTAACTCTGCTAAACAGACACTGTTATGCTTGACTTTGGCAAAACAAAAACAAAAACAATAAAACAAAATCGAAAACAAAAAATCCCCCAGTGTGACAAAGGACAACGGGCCCCAGGTACTTACTGATATTATAAAGTGAAACTTAAAGTAATGACAAGATCTTCCTCAGGCTCATTAAAATATTAAGTGATGAAAGTACAGGGGCTGATGTCACGCAGCATAAAACCCCCAACACGACACTCCCCTTGGGTCTGATGAGTGCGGCGTGCAGGGTTAGAGCGTACAATACCTAACTTTTGACCAAAACATGGCTACTTCCTATGGCCTACTCTAGCAGTCCCAATGCCTCTGTGACTGTCACCTAAAGTGGGGACCAATCAGGAAAGTGAGCCACTGGGGAAAAGTGAGACAGTGGTGGCCCTGGGCTCCTGGGTGGGGTGTGGCTGCCGGGGCCCCCAGCTCACCACAGAGGGACACAAGGTCAGAAAGGACACATCAGAACTCTGTCGTGGATGCAGGAGAGGGGGTCAAAGCCAGAGACTGTCCGTCTGTCAAAAGGACAAGAAAGCTTTTCGTTGTAGTGAGACTTGAATGACAATAGACAGGTAAAGCACGTGTGCAGGCCAGACGCTCTGGTGGCGGCTTATAAACCACATTATCACTAGTGGTCTCAGCAACAGGAACGAGAGTCCAAGGTGGGGGCATCAGCCACAGGGCGGGTTGGGCAAACAAGAGGCAGTGTGGGTGAGCCCCACTCATGGGGTACGTGCTTCCAACAGGCCAGTGTGCTGTGCAGAGGACGTGCTTCTTGTTTTCCTGGAATTAACTACTGGAATTAACATGAAGGAGAGGCTCAGTAACCCGCACCCCAGGTTTACAGATGCCCAAGACACCATTTTAGGAGAACTGGGACAAACACACCCCTGACACACATACACATGCACACACATGCGCACACGCACACACACACGCGCGCGCGTGCACACACATACACATATACACACACGCATACGCACACGCATGCACACACACGCACACACATACACGTACACACACACGTGTGTGATGCACACACGCACATGCATACGTACACACATGCACATGCACATACACATATGCCTGTGCACACACATATGCACGCGTGCATGCACACACATGTATACGCGTGCACACCCACAAACACGCACACACGCACATGCACACACATGTATACATGCACATACACACACATGTGCACACCCACACGCACATGCACACACACACACACCAACACGCACAGACGCACCAGTGAGCGTAAGAGAAGGACTCGGAGGAGGGAGGAAGGCTTTGTGAAAAAGACAAGAGTGTGTGGCGCATCAACTGTCTCTTCCCAAATTGACTCAGCCACCTGGGCCCTATTCCTTCAAGATTAAAGGATGCTTCTTGACTGGTGTTAACTCTTAGCTGAAAGCAACTGGTCCCCAAAACCAGCAAAGTCTTTACTGGGGTGTGCAGAAGGGGTGGGGAGGAGGTGGTGGGTCAAGGAGCAGCCATCCTGCCATGAAAGAGCCATCGCCGTCTGTCTTTCTCTTCTTCCTCCCATCCCGAATCTCCTGCTCAGGAAGGCGGGGAGCTGGTTCAGTAAGCCGTCTCCATGGGCTGGGAGCCCGCACGTGAAGGACTTTACTTTCCCAGTCTCTGCCCTTGAATGTGCTCTGTCAAACTCTCCATGCCAGCTGGCTTTTGGTTTTCTTTAATGACAGTCTGAGTCCATCTTTTTAAGTCCCTGTAATTTATTACAGCAGTTTTGTTTTAGTCCTTAAGGTGTACACCAGCTGTTTTGTTTTTTAAACTTGAACCCTATATTTATCTCAAGCTCTTCTCACCCCCAAGCCTGCACAGGCTGGAGAAGCCTGGAGCAGAGGTGGGATGGACTACTTCTTCCCTATATCCTCTCCTCTGAGGTGGAGGGTGGAGGAGGAGAAAGGAGACCAGGTAGTGTCAGCCTGCTCAGAGGCCCGTGATGAGGGTGCCATCTTTTCCTGTCCCGTGTCCCAGCGTCTCTGTGTGCTTCTGAGTGGCTTCCAGTTCCCTCCGTGGATCAGGTCTCCAAATGCCGACTAGCTCAGGGCACAGGGGCGCACTGCTGGTTCCTCAGCATTACTGATAACCCTAACACCCTGGATTTCTGAGAAAAGTGATCCCTCAACACCCACTCTGGATGAACAGGCTTAGTTCTGAGTCCTCTGCCTCCACTGAAACTCCACTCCCTTTGGCATGACGCAAGTGGAGGGGTAACTGGATCTGCACTTAGCTTGGCTGATTAATGGAATCATGTTTTGGCTAGGAAGGCATTGGAGTCCCCATAAAGCAGGGGATGGCACAAAAGGTGAATGACTTCGGGGGGAGAAAAGTGAAATAGCCTTGTACTAAACTGAGTTGTTTCAAAGGAGTCATCCTTGAAAAGAATGCTCTAGAACTCTGCCTCTTTGTATTGTTTTGCTGTTGCAGTAAGTCCACAGAGAGAAGGAAGAAGAGAGGAGAGAGAAGGACAGAAGGGTGGGGGTAGACGCTGGAGCAGGGAAGACTGAAAAATAATACAGTGACTTCGTTGACAAAGACATTTCTGCACTAATGACTCAAAGCAGAAGCAGAGAAAAAAATCCCAGGAAAAGCACAGAAATGAGTGGAGCTATCACTACACATCTGGACGACAGATTTCTAAGTGTTCAAGGTCTCGCTGTCCAAGAAGACAGTGGCGAAGAGTGGTGGGGGGCGCGCCAAGAAGGAGACCCGCTGTGCTTGCTTTGCAGTGAAGGGACATGTGCCCCCTCCCTCGGTCTCTTCTCTACTCCACACTGACACTGGACACTCCCTGCTGAACTCACACTTCCCGCCTTTCCCTTGTGATAGCAGTAGTGCCGCATGACAATCAGCCACAAAAAGCTCAGCAAAGACAAGGTGCGCAGTGGGCAGGGGCCAGCTGGCTCTGCTCGCCTCCGCTCCAGGAGTGTGCCACCCTCCTCCTCGACTAGCTTGGACCACTCTTCCCATGGCCATGGCAGAGGCGCAAGGAGGCAGGCCGAACCACAAAACCGCTATTTGGGCCTTTGCACGTGATCCGCTAACACTTCATCGACCAAAGCAAGTCACAAGGGTGAACCGAAATAGAAGAGGTGGCCGAAATACCCGTCTTTATTGAGAGAGCTACAAACCCACATGGTGAAGTGCAAACACAGAGAAGGGTGGGGTAACTGTAGGCCTTAACACAATCTCGCAAAAATAGTAACTAAACTTCTGGAAAAGACAAGTGAAGATAAACAGGAAATTAAAACTGCTTCTCTAATCCCACTGTCCACGGATAACTATGATTAATCATAACTTTACATTCCAGTATTTTTTCTAGGGATATAAAAAGTCCGTTTTTTATTTTTCAAACTTAAGCTCAAACTACAAATACAGTAATGAAGGCTTAAGAAATTTCACCGAAGTACATGGAGATGTTTTTCTATGTCATTAAGCATTCTCAGACAATTTGTTTCTGCTGTCAAAATAGATATTCTACCATAGAGATATGCTGTATTTTATTTAATCATTCCACTGTCACTGGACATTTAGTTTGGAGACACTACTTTCTGAATAAATAGCAGGGATGCTCCCCGCTCCCACGTGATAAAAATGACACTTCTCTATGAGTCATGGGAGCAGATATTATAGAAACAACCTGCCGAGTGGGCTGCGCGCGCCGCAGGCCGGGAATGAAATTGGGGCCTGAAAAGAAGTGCAGTGCGCTTGTCGGGCGGCTCCGAGGAGATGTGTTCTTCTTCCTCAGAGGCTTCGGGCGTCTCCTCGCTTTCTGCAAGCTGTACTTGGGATGTGAAGCAGCAACAACCACACGTGGTACTGCATACGAAACAGCACATCACCCACGCCCGGTGTCCACATGCACCCACCTGACTCTGCAGGGCTTTGCTTTACACGTAACGCCCTCGTAAGCAACAGGAAAGTAGTAATAGCCAGCAATTTTAATGGCTGAGTGATGTTTCCACAGGGTTTTCTAAGGACCGCGCTATCCAATCAGAGGAAATGTTACGCGAGAAACGGGTAATTGTTTTAAGTGACGGAGGAGTTTTCTTTGATCTAAAACAGCTACAGGCCTATTAACTCATAAGATCCCTCTGTTGATTAGCAGGTGGTTGTCTTTCAAAATTCCAGTACATTCTGGGAAGAGAACATTTGAGGTCATTATCAGTCATTTACAACTTAAGATGATCAGGTCATTTTTGAAACAGTCAAATTGAAAAAGGGAAAAGCACATTAAAAACAGAAAACCTTGAGAATTCACCGAAAGGAGATGAGGGGAGGGCTCAAACGTAATTACTGAGAAATTATTCTTCCCTCCCATCTGGTGCTGACACTGAGGCAGAAACAAGAGGGAGCACCGGAGCCAGGGCCTGATTCTGGGGCTTCTCTATTGTCATGGTTGTTACTCACTGTGGTCACTAGATGGTGCTGTGGCGCACGGCAACTCCCGGCCTGGCAACCTTTGTCCCTGCCCTCCCCAAAAATGAATTTAGAAATTAAAGATATATACCTCGACCTTCTTTCTATTAATAAAAATTACTTTATTTCTTATAAAAATGATGTAAGATCAAATATGTCAAAACAATCAGAAAACCTTTCAAAGAGAAGAGTGCTGGTTTCACATTGCATGGCTGGATACTTCCCAGACAGCCCCCGTGCAACCTACCCAGACCTTCTCTGTAATAATACAGCATGAAAACGCTTTCCAGACAAAAGGGTCATTTGCCCCCAATTTCTCTAAACCAACAAATAGGTTAAAAAAAAAAAAACCAGTGCAAGTTGTCTGGAAACGCAACACGTTATAGTAAGGGTCTTGGCTAAAATCAATGTATCAAAAGTTTTTTTTTTCCTTTTTGGTATGTGGGTAGTAGCTCACTGACAGCGCCAGCGCCGAAGCCTTAAGCCACCACACCACCAGGGAACTCCTAATGTATCAAAAGTTTTGTCCTTCAGATGTAAATAGAGAGTTTTGGGTTACAAACAACATAACTTCTGGAATGAAAATGTGACTGATTGACTCTTTCCTTTTGCACTCAAGTTTTGGAGTCCCATTCTAAGAAGTTTGGGGCTGTAATCTTGACCTTCGTGACAGTTCTTCTCAAACTTTCAAATCTCTTGGTTTTACACCCATCAAACTCGGGGTGCTCACACTTTCTCCATCTCTCTCTGTCTCTCCATCTCTTTCTGTCTCTCTCTCTCTCTCTCTCTCTCTCTCTGTCTCTGTCTCTGTCTCTCTCTCCCCTCTCCACTTATATTTCCACTTATAAGAAGATGATTACTTTTTCAAGCATAAATGATACAAGTATAATTTTACTAACACCCCCACCCATTAACACTACATGATATTTCCTGTGCTTTATAAATTTACATAAATGATACCACACAGAATTTTTCATATTTCTTATTTTTTGGAAGGGGTCAACATTATTTTAAATCAGTCTATGCTGCCATGAAATGATCACATTTATGCCACTTAATTGTGTTATTACATTTATTCCGATGACTCCGCAGCATTTAATAAATTCAATCCTTTGCTATTGAGAATTTACATATTAACAGTTTCTGATTTTTTGCTATTGCAATGAACGTTGTAACTAATCCCTTTGCCTGTGCCTCTTATGTGTGAGGAATTTTCTCAGGTGTGTGGACGTGCAGGCTGGGCCTGCTCAAGTCTCACCTCAATTAGATGCGTGCCCCACGCCGCTTCCAAAGTTATCTTTGTGTATAAAATCCCAGCCAACGGGACTTTCCTGCTTCAAATCTTCAACCAGCTCTTCCTTCATGACAAAATAAATTGCACAGTCCTTAGGAATGTACGTAAGGTCCATCCTCCTGTGGCTTCTGCCCCCTCTCCAGTTTCACCTGCATTTTCTAATAATTAGCCGCCAGGACGGCTCGTCAACATTGCCTCCCCACGTCCAGACATTCGGGTAGAGAACTCCCAAGGTTCCTGCCCCTAAGGGGTGGCAGACCAGGCACGGTGCCTGGAGTAAACCCCACGGTCGGGGAGAACACGGGATGGGGGGCACACCGCACACAGCTGCTCTTTGGGCCAAAGTAGAGGGGTAACCGGCCTGCACCGCTCCGAGCGCACTTCCACCTGCTTATCTTGTAAGCGACCGCACGCCGTCCCCGCTTGGGTCGCATTCCCCACAGGCGCAGCAATGACTTAGAGACACGACTGAAAAACGCCTTTCTCAGCTGGGTTGCAGCGCCGTTGAAACACGTTTCACACAGCCTCCACGAACGAAGGACACAGAGACCCGCCGGCCTGAGACGACTGCCCAGGTCAGGGCTTCACCGTGCCTCACCTGCCGGGATGCTCCCTCCTGCGGACGCGAACGACGAGACGTGTAGGGGCGGGGCCCCCCCAGACAGGCGGTGTCGCACACGGTCGGGCAAAGCGAGTATCTGAGTGTGGGACCGGGAGCAGCCTTGACCCTCTGCAGAGGAAATGGGTCACACGGGGACAGCTCGGCGTGTTCAGTCGGTCAGGAAGCCTCCCTTGCTCTTACACACCACTGCAGTCACTAAAAACCTGGAGAGAGTGCCCACTACGTGGTGGGCACTGTTTGAGGCACAACTGGCACAGAAATGAGGGGCTGTGAGGAGGGCGAGGAGCTCCCTGCCCAGCGGGTGAGAGGGACAATGAAATCAGGGTGAACGATGCTGAAACCCGGGCACACGGGGCACCTGGTATGGAACCTGAAAGCAAAAGGAAAGGTCCCTAACCAAGACCTGCAGGGCTGAGGCACGAGGCAAGGACGGGAGGGAGACGTGCCATTTCCCGCACCGGTGGCCTGCAGGGGACAATACGCGGCCCAGGCAATTAGATCCGTCCTCAGCAGCAGCTCCGTGGGAGCTCCCTGTGGGAGACACAGTGACCTGGGGATGGGGATGGAAACAGTGACTGCCACTGTCCACCAGTGCCCCAAGGACACCCCGGCTTGGCCAGGAAGCGTGTCCCCGCACGAAATACTATGCGGGTAACAGCCGCCACCGACACGCGTCTGGGGTAGCGTGCGAGGCGGGGTCTTCAGCGGACAACGAGGGTCCTCTGGGGTTGGCTGGCCTGTCAGTGAGGCCTTGGGTTCCTTCAGCAGCTTTCCCAAGTCACCCAGGGTGTGACCTTCCCAAGGTCCACCCACACTCAGGTGCCGCCGGGCCCTGGGACTTTCGGGACGCTTCTGTCTAGTCTGCAGACACGAGAGGCTCTGAGACCAGCCGAGGAGCTGCCCAGGGCGCCCTGCTCACCCCCCGCCCTCCTCCCTGCACACCCAGCCCCTCCCTGCGTGTCCCGCCTGAATTCTCACCGTGTCCTGGAAGTCCCCGGCTTCCCGGACACCCAGCTTAGGACCGTTCTTCCCTTCTGTAACCGGAGGAAAGCTACATCCCCTGTAAAGTCCAGCTGACTTGCTGAGCTCTCTTCAAGCAGAGAGGACCCCGCTCTGTGCATGACTCCGTGTGTGCCACCTCGCCACGCTGTCCAACGTTCCCAGCTTTCTGCGTTGACCCCCACCCCACGAGGAAAGCTCCCTCTCCACACAAAACCCCGAATCTTCTCCTAGTCCTTGTCTTTGCAAGCAGCGCCTCCATCTGCCCAGTGCAAATACTGTCACCTGCTGCCTGAGCCTTTCCGCATTACCACGTCTAACGCAGTGTCCCTCCGAAATGTCTCCTAAAGTTGTCTCTGTACTTGCCTCATCGCTGACCGAGATGATTTTTTTCCTATAATGCTGCTTTTGCCTTTTAAGCAAGCTGTTTACCTCTCATCTCTGATCCCTCCTGCCTTGGACAAGCCCCAGCTCCGCCGGCTGAGTGTGCCCAGTCAGCCCCTCCTGCCCGCTGACCTTGGTTCAAACTGCTGCTTCTTGTTTCTGCAGCTCAGTACGGGCAGGAGTGCTGGCACTCTGCCCTCGGGACGCTGTGACAATGGACCCGGAAACACGTGGCAAGTGCCAGCGACAGACCCCGGAGCAGGACGAGGGCACCGAGCGCCCGTGCGCACCGTGACCCTCCCCGCACCTAGGCCGCCTTTACAATGGTTTCAGGTCTGCTTGTTCGCACGTCTCGTCCCATGCTCCCCCCGGAAGAGCACTGCACGGGCTCTCCGCCGTCTTTGGACTTTCGTGGGATTTGTCAGACGCCCCCCCCGCCATGATCTGCACCCGACTCCCCTCCCCGCCTTCTCTCTTCCACGTCTACAAACGTCCTGTGCGTCAGACAAGGGGGACCCCCCTTCCCTAGCCGGGCAGCCCCCTCCGTAGCCTCTGTGCCTGGTGACTTATTACACTGACCCCTACTTCGCCTTTGCCATTTCCAACTTTTCTCTAAAACCACTTCACTGGACAAGCTCCCTATCTGAGGGGTCAAAAAAAAAAAAAAAAAAAAAACAAAACCAAAAACAAAAACCACAAAAAAACAACCAAAAAATGAAAAACAAGCAGAACAGTTTACACACATGCTAATAAGTAATCTCTGTTTGTATCTGTGATTATATACAGCGCTACATGGAGGTTATAGTGTGTGATCGTTCTCAGGGACCTTCCTTGGGTTCCGCTGTTCCAACGCCCTGTCCCGGGGTCTTCTGAACGGGCCCTGTGTGGACAACGTGTGGTCTATTATATCTACAAGAGCATGGCCGACACCGGTCGCATATGTCTATGTGATTAGTCAGTTGTGACATCTGAAGTGTGTAGATAAAACAAAAAAACAAAAGAAAAACATCTTTGGTTTTGAACCTTGGGGCCTAAAATTCTACCCTAAAAAAAAAAGTATTTGCTCCGCCCTGGGAGGAGGAACTGGCCCCAGCCCAGGCTCCATTTCGGGGGGCAGGGGGGAGGCGAGCGGGATGCACAAGGGCAGCTTACAACAGAGTCATAAAAAGTCCACATCTGCAGAGATGCCCTAATTAAGTGTTTTGTCCAATATTATCTGCAAGGAGAAATACGCTTTCTTCCTCAAGGCTCTCTCTAGACAAACTAACACAGTTCCCTTAGCGAAATATTTATCTGACAGACTGAGTCATCCAAAAGAAATGATTACAGTTTAAAGTACGACAGCGGAAGAGCGTGAGCTTGAAATTTAATTATAAGTCCCTGACCATCCCACAACGCAGAAGGTCGGGCCTGCGGACGGTCGATCAGCTCAGAAAAACACACACGGAGCATTGCATTGCAGAGCTGAACTGTAGGCGGGTAAGACTGCATCCCGTTACACCTGCAAGCACAGCACCTGACACGCCCCGGGTGCCCTGGCGGTCAGCACTGGGGTCCCCCTGCTGGCTTATGCCGGGGAGCGTGCCCTGGGGAAGCACACCCTGCCATTTGGTTCAGCATTTTCCCGTCTCCCAGCTTTTGTGTCCGTTTGATTTCCCTGCCATGCTTGCTCCCCACCATCACTGAAGACCTGCTCCAAACCCCTCAACATAACCCCTCACCTGCTTCCTAAGCGCACCTTCTCCCTAAGGACTGATCTTGCTCCCCCCGTTCTGAGATGATACCGGGGGGTGCCTGTGGCCTAACACAATACTGCAGCTTCCCAGACAAGCCCCAGTCTACCTTGTGGCAGCCCAGATGGGACACACCTTAGTCGTGCCCTCCTGGACTCCCCCTCTTTCTACAGCATTTCAAGTTGGCTTACTGACTGCCTGCAGGCCAACACTACTTTCACAGCCAGGTCACCCCAATCTACTTCCGCCAAGTGCACCTCTGAGGGGTACGACTACCGAATAGCAAGGCAAATACTAATCAAAGGGCCTAGATTAAGATTACGTGCACTAAGATCTAAGGGAAAAGGTACTGGCTGTATCTGGGTGTTATTGCTTTAAAAGCACAAAATGTTAATTTGATTTATTATTCAGGAACTGTTTGCTTTACATAAATCTATGACTGGTGAACTCGATTGGGACAGTAATTGATAACCATTGATAAATCACAATCGTTTATACATTGTGTTGCACGTGATTTCTTAATAACAATATGGTTCTGAAGTTTAGAAATTGCTTTCTATAATTAATTTAAGGAGCTTCAAGTTTATTTCTACCACAAGGTCATGTTCACTAGACCTCTGAGAAGCTTGCTTAGATGAAGTATTATAGGAAGAGGAGGAGTCAGAGCTGCTGCATGGGTGTGAGTGGTCTGGACACGACAGTCAGTGGTCACATGTGGCACAAAGAAAAATGCTGAGAACTGACAGTTTGAACCATGTTGGCCAAGGACCTCTACCTGCTTCTGGTGCTTTGATGAACGCCACTGGGGTGACAGCAAAGATCTGCCCCCTATGATATCCCTGTCACACTCACACAGGCAAACTTTGAGGGCTTTAATGCTCAGGATGCTGTGTGAAAAACCACTACTCCATGATTAGGAGAAATAATTATTTGAAAATCTTACCATTATGTGTACGAAGGGCCGAGGAGGAGTGCCAGTACTCCTGCCGTGGCCCTCCCTGCGAAGGCTGCGGTAGTTGTGTTCTCTCTTTCCTGGCAGTTGCCACTTGAGGTCTCTAGAGGGCACCTTCCCCATTCTGTCCTAGGGTCGTTCGCTCCACTCCACTACAGGTCCGTAACTTTAAATATTTTATTTTTAACTATTTAACTTTAAATAGTTTATTTTGTACTGTGCCAAATCTTGTCCGAATGGTCTAATTTCATCTTCACCAAGGTGCGGGACCTAAGTACTTACACTGGCCCGTTATGAAGGTGATAAGCGTGAGGCTTAGAGAGATCAAATAACCTGTCTATCGATGGCTGTTCTGCTGGGCACTGATGGTGACACTAAACATCGAAGCAATTCTGGCCACAAAGCTTGAACCCGTAACCACGGTGCTTAACTGCCGTGCCAATGGCCCCACGGTTTCCAGTGACGTCGTAGGAGCAAGGCATCG
>PVJL010001436.1:0-27883 GCA_004026885.1 Lyroderma lyra
TTATGGTAATTTCTGAGTTCAACATTTCGTGTAAATTCAGGATTGCTATCTCGGGTTCCTCCCAAAGCTTTCTCTTTGACATCCCTTTTCTTCCTGATCCACCCCCAAATTCTCAAGGATGGAGCAGAAAGGAAAGAGAAGGAAGACTCCTACACAAGCTGGGGGTGAATGCTTCATGGTGGGCGGGCAACACACTGGTTCAGTGAAGGTGGGATTCAATTCTCGCTCTTGTCTGCTTTGAGTTCTGGGTGAAGACAGCCAGTGGTTGCTCTGCCTGGCTGTGTTAGGAGGTTATTTCAGTTTCCACACAACATTCTTAACATTGATGATCTTCCTCAGACTTTCCAGCTGTGGGATCAGCCAATAATGCTCTTCACACTCACTTTGGGAGACCTTGTCTCTCCTGATCAGGTGACATCCAGGACCCACGACCCAAGCCGTTCTGTCAGCTAATCTACACTTACATCTTTGGCAGGCGGGCACTTCTGAAACTTCTCTGCTCCACTAGTGGGTGGTAGGTGCTGGAGGTGTTGCTAGATATACCATACTACCTTCTCTCCTCCAGCCTCTTTTATGAGTCAGAGAACCGGGACACGTCGGCCGGGGGAAAAAATCTCAGCCTCTTCTACACAATGGACCCTCCCAACCTGAAGATCTCACTTAGGTATTTCTCAGTCATCCTTCCTCCCTGGGAACCTCACCTTGCAATGCTATCCTCTCTTCTACAAAGTTTTCTTCCTCTAACTCCAAGTTCTGTATGCCTCATCTGGGGCAGGGAGTGTCAGGAAGCGAGGGGATGGAGCTCCGGGAGGAGAAATGTTGGAGGATACCCAGAACTCCCTTTCTGTTGTATCTTCTTTATTCTTATAATCTTTTTAGGAATTGATAAAATTCATAGTTGAAAAAAGACCACACCCTTTGATGCTTGAAGTTATCAGACTGCACAGACTAACACTGTTGTGTGGGAATGATTCTTCCGCACCTGGTGTTTCCTTCCGGAGGGGGGGGGGGGGAAGCGCCACTGGAGTAACCTTCCTGGTGTCTCTCCTGCCCTTTTATCTACATTCAAATGGGCTCAGCGTTCTCTCGCAGCCAGGCTGGTCTGGGCAATGAGTTATGTCTGGGCAGCAGTTTAGTTTCTGGTTTACATACCCAACAGATTAGCTTACTTTACTTCCATATATTTATGTTTCTATAAGGATTCCAAGGTAACAAATTTAAATAGAAAATTAAAACATAGAAATTAAAAAGCAATTATCACTTCTATCATTATCACCCAACTATCCCTGTGTAACTACTGTTCATACTCTGTTCACTTTGTTTCTGACTTTATGTGAATACACGTGCAAATTTACATGAATATATAAAAAAATACACACAAATGCACATAAAGTTACTTCTAGAGTTGCCAGAGTAGAATCATAAATGCACTATCCTGAAACCTGCTTTTTCACTTAACTATATTTGAGATTATTTTTAATATCATTTCATTCAGATTTATATAATTACTTTAATGGTTCCATAGTTTTCTTTTTTGAATGTATCTTAATTTATGTGACCAATCTTTAGGTAATGGGCATTTAGAATGCTTCTAGTTTTAACTGGAATTAAGAATGCTGAGCTGAACATCCTTTTATATACATCTTGCACAAATACTTGCCCAATTCGTTATTTGAGTTAAATTCTTGGAAGTAGAATTAATAGGCAAACGGAAAGCATATTTTTATAGCTTCTCATGCTTATTAACAAACTGCCCTCCAGAAAGATTGTTCTAATTAATACTTCTAACAGCAGTATTTGAGAGACACAATTTCCCCCAACCAAGTTCTTGACAAAACTGAATTTTCTCTTTAAGTTTAATTTTTTATAATCTGATACATGCCTTCTTTAAATATTCTTTAAACAAAATCCAGCAAGTGACCACTACAATCTAAATTCCCTGGTCACGGGGAACAGGCAAAGTATCCTATGAGAATTTTCTAGAATAATTTAAATATGGATGACTATGTAAATTTGTTCCCAAATCTCTTGTGTTAGTTATATCTTACAAGATATTCTCTTGCCTGAACCTCCCAGCAGTAAATTCTGTTTTGGAATAAAGAGATATTCTGAATTTTGGCCATTGATCAAAACATTAGTTTTGCATGATAAAGAAAAGCAGAACAAAGCCAAGGAGTTTAAATATCGCATTCTACATGGCAACCTCTAAGAAAAGATTTATATTTATGTCTGAATACCACTTGTAAAATTTGTGATTGGAATTAAATTAGCTATAAAGTCATTATACCAACATCGTTGAAAGAGATCTGGCCTTGGAATTGAAAGAGACCAATATCTCTACACTACTGATTCACATGACGAAATTACACTTGACATGCAAGCAGTGTAAGTAGATTTGAAGTGTCATTAAGAAGCAGTAACTGTTAATCTGGTGCCAAGTACTGGCAACGTAATTTTGACTCTGATCCACCCATGTATGTAACTGACTCACAGTGGTGCAGGGTTAAAGGATGAATGGGCTATCTGAAACCGACTTGTCCTGGAAAATGAGTACAAAAAAAGTGTCAGAATGCCTGCAGGTGTCTGCCTGTAGTGTGCTAATCTTATGAAAACACATAGTTCGATAGTAAAGACTGTAAACACCTACATCTGTAAAGTCTGTGCCACAGTGCGGTAACATCATAAAAGATGCCTTTCATACATTCTAACCTTTTACCAAATCACTTCACTGAAATGCTTGTGCTTTCAAATTTGATGCAGTATGCTGCAGAATCTTACAAGCACAGCCATTATAAACTGTCACACTTAATTGTTCTCTCTTTCTTTCCCTGATGTAAATGACCCAAAATTACCACAGCAGACATGGAATACACAAGGGCAGCTGGAGGCAGGCACACGCCATGCTGCGACGCCCGCTGCGTGGCTTGAATGGGCAGCTTGAAACGACGCAGGCCCTGCTTGCAAGGCCACGTGTGAAATCATTAGTTTCCACTGGAAACAGCGTAAGGAACCTCCTCTCCAGCTCTCGTGGTTTCAAGGAAAACACACGATGATGTAGTGACTTGTCACAGTGACGGAGAGGGCTTGGACTGTTGAGACTGAGGACATTCAAGCTCCCCTCCCTGCTCCTCCTGCTGGCACCAAGCCCCCGCTCGCTCCTCTGACCACTTGCCTGGGTCCCTGAGTGCCATCTAGTTGGCGTCTGTTTACTACTGCCTGCCTATGGGTTCACCTGCCTGACAGATCTCTGTTCACGTGATTTCTGATGACCCTGCCAAACTTGAATGTCCATAACCTGTGCTCCAGTGTGGCCAGCGTGAACAGGAATAGAGCCACTAAGGAAAATAACTCAGCCCGCATCACTTTAGTTCTGGGCATTGTTTTGCTGTGGCTATGGAGGAAGGTTAGTCATTTCTGCCACTTGAGGTAGAATTAATGACAAAAAGGAACCCAGTTGTCACAGTTCCCTGTAGCCACATCCTTTGCAACAAGATTTTGGACCTTGTCCCTTCAACAGGAGAAACTGGGATGGAATAAAGGACATAAATAAAGGGTTTAAATGTCAAAAGTGAGAGGGCAATCTTTTCTGAAAAAGAATTTCAAAACGAGATGAATGAAGCTCTAAAGAAAACGCGATATGAAGAAGAAAGGTAAATTTGAAAAACAGTTTTGACTTTGTCACTCCATTACTTACAACGTTTCCATACTTCCCATCATCTGTGATGGCTTTGGAGTTGGTGTGGGTAGCTGCTGTGTACAAGGTGTGATAAGAAAAATACGGAGACGGTGAAGGCTGTGGCCGAGGGCCACCCAACGGAAAGGCAGGGGTCTTCAATATGGGAAGTGGCGCGTTGACCCTCAGTAACAGTGTGTGACAAGTGGCAACTTGTTTGGTGCAGTGAGTCCATTGTAAGCTGGGGTTGAGAGGTGTGTTTCAAAGTGCACCATAAGTCATAGATCCCGAGCAACGCATTAACATGAATTTATGTCAAATAAAAACATGACAGAGTGTCCTTATCCACCTATTCCCAGGATCTGGCACCGTGCGACTTCCCCAAAGTCAACACGACAATGACAGGTGAACGCTTTGAATCGATTTAGGACCTCAAGGCGGCCATGACAGCGAATTAAAGACACTCACGACAGAGGACTTCCAGAGCTGCTTCAGAAGGTGGCAGGAACGATGGGACACGTGGGTTCGAAGCAAGGACCATTAATGGCAAAGTGCCTTTTACTGTGATGAATTGTTCTTTAACTTACACATTCACCATATTTTTTAAAGTCACACTTCATATTATAGGAGTGAAAGAATAAGAGTCTAGAACAGAAGGTTAGTGGGAAATTAAATTTTAAATTCAACTAAAATAAAATCGGTTCTCTGTGATGGGGCCAAGACTATCTGACCGGGCAGAACAGGGAACTTACCACTAGGCTAAGAGATTGACTCCAGGTCATCCTGCTACTTAGTGACAAGACAGCACTTGGAATTGGGCGTCTTGGTTCCGAGGGCTTCTTTATTTTTAATGACACCAGAGCGTGTATTGTGCTTTGATGTTACTGTTGGGGTGTCGCGGAGTCATTAAGATCAACTATGCAGGGTACTATAGACAGGACACGTGCCCCGCCTTCACTGTGCTAAGGCCACCTTTGCACAAAGGGAAAGAGACTGTGACTAGGATTGAAAAAAAAGCAAACCAAAAGCCCTGCAGTTTGACTGCTGGTTCAGACGTTTACTTTCTCCTCCATCTTCTCCCCTAAATAACCTCACTCGTGAAATGGAGGTGATCTCTTTGTTATATAACTCTTGGTGTGGCCAAATAAGATCGTGTAAATTAATTAAGGTAGTAACTAATGAAGCATATTCATTGAAGTCTGCCTGCTATTTTCCTTTCTGTTACATGTCCATTCCATGAAGTTTTCTTTAACTTCGTGTTGCTCCTAGCCCCACAGGTGGCAACTCTCCAGGTAGTGCCAACCAGTCTTTCTTTTCTGCCCTTGCTGTACGCAGCACCTGTTTCAAACACAAACCAAAATCTCTTGATCTGGACGACATACAGGGGCCAGCTCATCCCCAGCACTTACTGCAAAGCTTGGAAGGTAAGAGACAGTCAATAAATATGGAATACACACATGTTCATGATATAAGGTACATCATTGGTATTACTTTGTATTGCTCTGTTGAAGCTTTCAAAAACAGGGCAATCATAGGTTCCTGAAAATGTGATATAAATTTGAAAATCAGAAAACTATCTTCCACATAAATTGAGCATGTAATGCACACAGGTATTAAATTTTAAATAGCATTTTAGTTGCGACGTAATCCATCATTCACATTTTTTGCCTGAGAACCTCATCCTTTGTATGGCTGGGAGGGAAACTGGCAGTGTTGATTAAGCTCAGAGATTTACTCCAAAGTAAGGAAGCCACCCAAAGTGAGTACTTACTTAATCAAGCACAGAAGTCAAGCATAATCACTCTATAAAATAGTTTAAAATTTAGCTAATGACATTTCCAAACCTTAGCTGATGTTTTTTAAACAAGCGAGATTGAAGATTGAGGCTGGAGGCTGTTAAAGCAGGTATTTCGATCATTTGAGACAGGAAAAGGACAGTCTTGCTATAACGGACGACAGCTCTAAGCTTCCCCCTTTCTTCGTGGTTCAGCGAACAACAGTATCTAGAATCCAGGGGGCCAGGACATGGCTACAGCAAATTCCTTACATGTTAGGATTGACCAGAATAAGAAGCTGCGACAGAATTGGCATGCCAGCCTGGCTGAAACTTGTCAGCTTTCCAAGGGTGGGGGCTGGCAAGCCGCCCGAGGGCAGTGGCAGCCTCTGGCAACCCTCAAACTCCAGCTGAGGCTGCAGCCTCGGAGGGCTGCATAGGAACTGAAAATTGTGGCTTTGTTTTCTCCTGGAGCATAACCTTGAGACGTACACCTGAGCGACTCCATGTGAAGTCCTGTTGACAGTCATCTGCATCCCACCGTGGGAACCCGGGAGAAGCTGGCCCCAGGCAGCCTGCTGGGAGGACGGAGCCCTGCCACCTCGCTGGAGAGAGGAAGAGAGGTCCGTTGGATGCCTCCAATGTCCCCTTGTGAATGGCTGAAGGGAGTTAGGGAGCACGAGGGAGCACAGAGGGACTAATCCTGATTTGATCTGTTCTGAAAGGGTGATTTGCAATGACCGTTGTCCTGTAGTTCAGTTGTATAAGAATTCTGACGTGGTCCTGAGAGCAGGTGAGCACAGAGCTTACCTACTCCGCCATCTTGACCAGATCTCCCCACTCATTTAAATTGCATTGATGTTCACCCTTTTTATTTTCAAATTATGTCAATACAGTGATGCTCTATTAATAGCAACAGGGCCTGATTTAAAATTTAAATTCATATCAAATACACAAATGAGAAGTAAAATCAGAGCTGCATTCAATTTTTCAACATTCTGAGTGCATAGATTAAAGCCTATGTGTAAAAGACAGCTTATTTCTAGATCTGTCTGTAGTTGGCCCAAATGATGCTGGTCCAATATGAAAGTATCTAAGGCACCCTTCAAAAATAACTTAAATATACATATACTTTGACAGAGTCTGTTAATGATTCAGACACAGGGACATGTGAGCAATTTCATCTTTAATGTGGTGGCTGGGATAGAGTTGGAACTGGTTTAAGTAGGGTCTGTTTATCCTCTCTATCTAAAATCAAAGCCAGTAAGTCTTCTAGTTTTGAAAAGCTTTAAATGCCAGTTTTCATTCAGACAGGGTTGATAAGCTTGTTTGCAGATAACTAGTACTCACATGTGAGCTGGTGCACGTACTTCGGCTGGACCAAGACTGTTTTGAAAAATAGCCTCCTCTGCAATAGTATCTGTATTTGTATTGGGGGCATATGGGATTTCCTTCTTCCTGGGGAGTTCAAGGTAAATGTATACATTGGCAAATGTGACTCTGTAATGGTTGGTCCATCAACCAGGAGATTAATGAGGGGGCAACTGGACAATAGATCAAAAGCAAATCACATTGAGGTGTGTTCCTGGGGATGGATGGGTGAGAGGACACAGTGACAGAACCCAGGTTTCAGACTATTGAGTCTAAAGGAATAAGAAGGAGGGCAGTAGTAAGGTAGCTGGCTAGCAAAAATCTAAAAAGAACAGGAAAACAATATGAAAGTGTTTAGCTGAGAAAATATTGATGGAAGAAGTGAAAGAGGTAAAACTTTTGTAGGGAGAATCAAGAAGAATTACACAATTCAGAACGTGAGGGTGGGCAGTCATGGTAATCTTAATGAACACATTAAGTAGTTTCCCAAACAATAGTAGTTGTTCTTATTGTCAATAGTTGGGTTTTTCATTGTTGTTGTTGAATCTTCTCATTTTATTTTGTCCTCTTCACAACTGATCATACTCAAATGATGCTCAGAAAAGCCATTATGACTGTGTCTATAGTGTAATCATTTGCAAAATGGACTCAAATCACTACAACAATTATTTTGAGATTAATTTTCAGTTAGTCAACTTACCAATATTAAAGCTAGGGATAAATTCAAGGGCGTGCAACCAATGCATTTGCACATGACCCTACAGTCGTGAAAAATGGAAAAAAATAAAAAGCTGGGGTAGCAATGCTTATACCAGACAAAATAGGCTTTAAAACAAGGGCTCTAACAAGAAACAAAGAAAGACCCAGAAATTCCACTTCTGGAATTTATCCAAAAGACAACCTAAACGCTGCTTTGAGGGGAGGTGCACATCCGTAAGTTCACTGCATCACTGTTTACAATGGCCAAGACGTGCAGGCGGCCTGGTGTCCGTCAGTGGACGAACGGATAAAGAGGAGGTGGCACACATACACAAAGGAATACTGCTTGGCCAGGGATGGGAACGGGTTCTTGCCATCTGCAGCTGCATGGACGGACCTGGAGGGTATGGTGGCAAGTGAAGTGTCAGGGAAAGACAGATGCCATGTGATTTTGCTTTTAGATGAAATTTAAAGAACAAAATAAGCAAAGAGACAAAACAGAAATAAACTCATAGAGCATTTTGATGGATGCCAGATAGGAGGGAAAGTTGGAAGTGGGTGAAAAAGAGGGGAAGGAAGTAGGAAGTCCAAATTGGTTGTTATAAAGTAGTTATGGGGATGTAGGGTACAGCATAAGGAATATCATCAATAATACTGTAATAACTACGTATAGTGTCATAATAACTATGTATGATGGGCACTAGATTTGGGGTGATAGATGGGAGGGGGTTAGGGGGCAAGATGGAAAAGGTGAAGGCATTAAGAAGTACAAATCTGTAGTTACAAAACAGTCACAGGGATGGATAGTGAATAATATTGTAATAACTACATGTAGGTATTAGACTAGTCAAGGGAATCACTTCGTAAATTATGTAAGTGTCTAACCACTTCGCTGCACACCTGAAATTAATATAAAATACTGAACATCAACTGTAATGGAAAAACTTAAAAAGGAGGAGAAAGGTGAAGGGGAATAAGTGGTTCAAATTCCCAGGTATAAAACAAATACATCTTGGGGGTGTGGTGTGCAGCACAGAAAATACTGTCAGCACTACTGTGATAGCGTGGTACGGTGTCAGACGGTTGGCTGGATTTATTGTTCTGATCACTTCTTTAGGTGCATAAATGTTGAATAACTACTGTGTACACCTAAAACTAATAAATAATGTATGTTAGCTGTATTTTAATACAAAATCTTTAAAAAATGAAAAATAAAATAAATTGGTGGACCAATGATTTAGAAAAATATTTGAAGAAAATGGCCATCCTTTATCAGGGTTTGTTTTGTATTACATTGAATTTTGGATATCACCATGTTTTCAGAAATCTATCCCATTTATAACATATGACGGTTCTGTGTATGTGTATGCTTTCGAGAAGAGCTTTTATTTACTACTCAAAGGCAACATGAGAATTTCAATAAATATTTTTCACAGTAACTGTTAAGCTCTCTACTGGATAGAAAGGAAAAGAAAATGATTAATATTGTATACATTAGTCAAACATTCTAATAGAAATTGTCCTTCACACTGTAATAAGAAGCAGCATATATTTTCATGAGAAAATATATGATTAATTTCTAAAACTTGAAGGTTAGTAACACCTGAATATTTACCAAGATAAGAAAAAGCATAGGCTCTTCCCTGGTAATCAGCATCATTACTGGACAACGTGGTCAGGCTGTTTTCACGTGTTAGAAAGAGGAAGATTGGGGAAGACTCTTAAAGACCTTGTGAAACTAGGCACTTTTTCGCCTCTACCTACAGCAATTAGTCTGAAAAGCATTCAAGAAAACACACGGCTTGTGAGAAGACAGATGTAATTTCATTCTTCACCTGGAGTATTTTACCTGTGTATGGTTGACTGAATATGTCATAGTTTATAAATGCTACATCTCACACTCAATTAAACAAGGAAATTGGCTTCCGCTGTATTTAAAAAGATTTGTGGTTGCTTGGCCTTGCGACATGGGAAGAATCTCCAAGCTGTCTCTACTGTGTTTGTCCTACGTGGGATGAGCACGAATCCCCACATACAGAGAACCGTGTCTTAGACTTAAGGATTGAAAACTGGCGAGGTCTCTCTAATATCTACCAGGCAGCCTGATGCAGCAATGAAGTGCATGGACTTTAGTACTGCAAGTGCTTTGTTTTCAGCCACGACTGTCACTTACGACAGTGACAATGAAAATCACTTCCCTACGCTTC
Organism: Lyroderma lyra; assembly: GCA_004026885.1. Taxonomy (NCBI): domain Eukaryota; kingdom Metazoa; phylum Chordata; class Mammalia; order Chiroptera; family Megadermatidae; genus Lyroderma; species Lyroderma lyra. The sequence goes on from PVJL010001436.1 coordinate 9,725, forward strand.
AGTTTCCTTACCTATAAAATGTGGATAATGGTAACGCTACCTCACAGTGTTAAGAGGACAGGGCCTGGCGAACAGTGCTATGGCCGACCATACCACGGTATTAGTAATGCTGTTTGCTATTTTTTTCTTTTTTTATCTGATCTTGATTGAGCACAAGGCATCTCTCAAAAAAAGAATAGGAAAATCACTGCGGTTGCCTGCCTATTGTTCTTGTACTAGTTCTTAATCACACAGAATAATCTTTAGGTGCAAATTCATACAAACCCCCTAAACACTTCCTCCAACTGACGGCATCGGCCAAGAAGAAATGAATGAAGATTTTACGAAAGATAAGGATGGTGGAACTTCAGAACAGTGTTTCTAAAGTAGAAGTAGAAATGTAAGTCATAACTTGTGTGTGGATTTCATGAAAATTGACAGTATATATTTAAAAGAACAATTAAGTTAGAAAAGACAATTTTTTTCTTATTATCCTACAGAGTACTGCATTTACTCTTTTATGTTCACCTCTATTTCCTTAATATTTTCTGCATATTATAGGGGTAGGAGCAATACATTTTTGCCAGGGTTCAAATCTAATTAGTTGGCCATCAAAAACACATTCATCTTTGAGACTATGAACCTTGTAACTGAAAGAAAAGTGACTCATCCAGAGTTGCACAGTTGATGACAAACTTGAGTGTACTTTGCATCAGTCAAGATTTAGTTGTAGGAAACAGGAACCACTTTCATTATTTTAAGCAGAAAAGGATTCACTAATGATAGCAACTAAAATTTGAGTACTAAACCAAGTACTATTGTAAAACGATTACTAGCCTCTGCTCTGAGTGTGTTATGTGTACATAGTGATTTAACCCTCACAACGGCCGTAGCAGTAAGCGATTTCCTCACTACACCGATGCAAGACCTGAGGTTCAGAGAGTTGCTTAAAGTAACACAGCTACTGGTTAGCTAAGTCTGAGTATTCTGGCCCAGAGTGTCCATGCTTAATTAACTACTATGCTCTATCGCCTCTAACTATGGAGAGTAAGGTGTTTACCATGTTTCTAAAAGGACTGGGAAAACTAAAACAGTCATCTATGATTTAGCCAGCCACTACCTGCTTCTTGAAACTCACCGCCACCACTTCCTCTCACTGAGCCTCGCCAGACACGGACCCTTCCTTCAGTTTTGCATACTCACCCACAATACAGGATCTTACAACCTGTTCCACCTGCCACAATTGTCTGCCCTCCCACTTGGCTCACTTTTCTTTTACCTTTCTGCCAGGGGTCAATGGCATTTCTTCAGAGAAGCCATCGCAAGTAAAACCCTTATCGTATGACCTGCAGCACCGCGCTTCTCTCCACAAAGACCCTATCACAGCTGCACTGTTGGTTTATGTCATTATTTAATTCGCACCTCCCCATCCACTAGATGATTCTCCTTGTAAAGGTGAGGACTCTGCTTTCCCCAGTTTTGGCACTGTCCTTGGCCTATAGCAGGTGCTCAATAATATTATTTTGAATAAACAAACATTAAATTGGAGTTCCACAAATGTGCAAGGTTCAAGTTATAGTTCTCATATCTCTCCGACGGTGCCGTTGGCAACAAGTGCCACATCAAAAACGGTGCTACAGAAAATAGAGCAGGTTCTAGTGCTTTTGGTCATTATTATCCCACTTGTCAGAGAGAATTGACAGATGTGGAATGATTGATTAAAAAAATAGGTTATGGTAAGAGCAAGCATCCCACTGTTATTTGGCCATCTCTACAGAATGCCAAACATCTAATAAAAACATTAACACTTAGCTCTCCATGTAGTTCTAAGTCTTAAAAGTATTTGTCACTATGGAGACACTTTTTACCTGGAATTTTCAAGTTACACGAATCCAGTATTCTCCAACATTCTTGAAAGTTCTGCTGCCTAAAAGTGTTAGTGCCCCTTGAGTGGCTTTGTGGCCATCCAGTGGTTCAGAAACCACAATGTATTATACATTTTACATTCCGGGCATTGGCATTAAATCTGATTCTCACAATCACCTCAGAAACAAAATGTTCTTTCTATTTTTCGAATAAGGAAAGTGAAGTTCAAGATTATACAGATTGCAAGAGTCATGGCTAGTCCTGCATGTAAATATATCCGAGTCCAAGACGTATGTCAATTTCTTGTCTTTAATACCATGCATCACCTCTAACTTACTTTTCAGGGAAGAAAAAAGAATAGAGAAAAATAACTATAATTCAAGAAAATGAAATATCATCTCCCCTCCCCCTCCCATTGTATTTTCTAGCTCAAAGCTTTCATGAAACCTATAGCTTTCTGGCCAACATCTTAATCACAACTCCTTAAGTTCCACCAGGGCAGGTGGTCATCATTGTCATGAGCAAAAAGAGTCTTCCTCTGTACCAAGGATATCAAAGTATTTGCTCTGAAGAGCTCTGGAATGAGTTACGGAACTACCTCAGTTACAAGCAGGTAGCCCTCTCACATGCTATTCAAAACGCCCCTTTAAATAACTGGTACACGAGAACAGATCTGTGAGACCCCTAGCAGCATGGACTAAATCTCACTTCTGAGGATGACCGAGAGTGCCTTTACCTGTGAAAAGAAGGCGCTAAAAGGCCAGGGGTCAGGAAGCCCAGTTCTCATCATCATATTGCCAAACACTTTTGTTGAGAGGGGATGTCAGACTCCCCCAAATGTCAAGTGAGGAACGTGAGCCCCAGAGCAGGAGGGGCCATTCCCCAGCTCACACAGCAAATCCCACCATTGCACTCTGTAACCCCTCTTAGCACAGAAACATTTTCTTAAGCAAACAACCAGCAGGAACCAAACCCCTTCGCATTTACTCCCACCACCGTTCCCCAAGAAGCGACTGCTGCAGCCCCAAAACACATTTCCTTTTCTTTGGTTCCAATGCTATTTTCCTTTTTTCAGAGAGGCCCAAATTTATGATGGAGTGTGAGCTAGTGTGTGTGTGTGTGTGTGTGTGTGTGTGTGTGTGTTTTAAATAAGTGCCAACGGGCTATGTCTACGTAACAGAGTCTATTCAACAAGGGTGAAAGTGACCCATTGGCAGTCTTTATAGCAAATGTCTCATTTTTCATCTTCCTCTGGACTGCAGGAAATACGTCTGAATAACATGTGCGTGCTCTGCCACACCAGGGGCCCAGAGAAGCTGCAGTCTTCGCTCCTTTGGCGGAGAGCTCCGGCGGAGGCCTAGAGACCTACTTCCGGCTTCCTGCAGGCCTTTCTCTCCCTGATTTGAACGTATTGGCCTCGTGTGTGCAACAGCTTGAAAACATTACAGAGGCGCCTTGCCAGGAAGGTGTCCCAAAGACATGTTCCAGCTTTAGATGACAGTGACAAAAGACCCTGAATGCCCCATGGAGACAACCACCTGCAAAATTCTACTTCCTAAGTGGGGTCAAAGTTCAGGCCCTCCTGCATTATCCTAGCTGGTCAGATTGCACAATTACAACTTCACACGTTCCAAGCACAGAGGTTGAGGGCTGTTCGGTGTGATATAGTGGTACAAACTCATGTACCAAATGGCCAAACTCTCTCTATGTCAAGGGTGGCAGTTCTATCTACCATGGTGGTCCTCAGCAGGGTGATTTCATTGCCTTGGGTATACCTGCCAATGCCAGAGATGTTTCAGAGGCCAGAGATGCTGCTAGACATCATATGATGCACAGGACAGCCCTCTCTCTACAACAAAGACTTAGTTGGCTCAAGATGTCTGCACAAATAGTGTGGTATTATATATTTGCATGCTGTATTTACCTACAATTACAATTATATTGTGGGTAAATATGAGATGCAAATATTTTAGAAAAACAATTGTCATTTTATTTCATATTGTAAACAACTGACTTAAACTCTACTCCAGAGTCTTTTTTCTTAAAAGATTATTTCCAGACTGGCTCACTGTTAAGAAAAGAGAAAGACAAGCCATCGATTAAGAGAAAATATTTGAAAATCGTATATCTGATAAAGCACTAATATCCAGAATATCAAAAACTCTCAAACTGAACATTAAGAGCAAACTTGAACAGAAAATTCACCAAAGAGATGCAAATGAAAATAAACACCTGTAAAGATGTTCAATATAATTGTTATTTGAAAAATGTAAATTTAAATCACAATGTGTTATCACTATACATCTACTAGAATGGCTAAAATTTATTTTTAAATTAGCATACAAAGTGTTCAGGATGTGGAAGAACTTGAACTCTTATACACTGGAAGAACGTAAAATAGTACAACCGCATTCGAGAACAGTTTGACAGTTTCTTAAAAACTCAAACATACACCTCCCATATGATCCTGCCATTTAATTCCTAAGTATTGTCCAAAAAAAGAAATAAAAGCATATGTCCATACAAAGATGTTTACATGAATATACATAAGTTTATTTTGTAATAGTCAAAATCTGCAAACAATTTAAATGTCCATTATTGGGTGAATAGAAAAATGAATTGTGGTGTATTCATACAATAGAATACTCATGACCTTAAAAAGGCATGAACTATTTACCTGTGTCACAACATGGGTAAATCTCAAAATAATTAAGCTAAGAAAGGAGCCAGACAAAAATAAGTACATACTATACAATTCCATTTCTATAACTTTCTAGAAGATGCCAACTAATCTATAGTGACGGAAAGCAGATCAGTGATTTCTGGGGAGGAGAAGTAGTTTACAAGGGGTCACAAGGGAATTCTGGGGGATGACGAATAAACTTCTGTTTTTTATTTTGGTGATAAGCTCATCGGTGTTTATATATATATGTGAAAACATCACATTGTACACTTTAAATATGTTTAGTTTAATGTATGCTGCTTACACCTCAATAAAAATCTGTTCTTGTTAACTATTAAATATAACTATTATATACATATATGTATTTAATGTAACATGTATCAAGATATAGATTGTCTCTGATGTATGGGAAAATCCTCCTTTGTTTTGCCTTTAATTCTTTAAGAGAACAAACTTTTTGGAGTCAAATTTTTCATAGGAGAAACTCCAGTGTCTCTTGCAATGTTATTGTTGATACACATTTTTTGGATTTGACTTGCCATCTTGTTGAAATTTAAGGACTAATGCAAAATTCAGGCATTTTTAAATTAGCTTTAATCAGATATAAAGGCCTGCAGGGAAAAATCATGACATAGCTTCATGATTTGTGAGCAGGAATGGAACCCAAGAACACAAAACACCCCTGTATACTCACGGGCCAGTAGCTAGTCCCCTCACATGACACAGTGCCTCGATAGGATCATATTTACTAAAGTTAAAGATGTCTGTTCTTTATGAAAAACATTACAAAACATCCTCATGGATTAATTCACAGTATTTTCAACATAATTAGAAGCATCCTATCAATATTCAGTAGATGGGATAAAAACTGGGTTTGCAAAACTTGAAAATATGATCAAGAAAAAATACACATAAGACTTGACCAATTTTCCTAGTACCAATAATGTATACATATTAATATATATTACCTAATCTCAATATATTGTTACATATAAATACAAATAAGGCCAATATTAGTACATATTAAGAATACCAATCATATATATTATTTGTATATAATAATTGTATAGGTACATATTACTATTAATATTTATATTTTAAATTATTACATCAGTTAATTTATATATTAATTATTAATACTAATAAATATAAATAATTCTTATATTAACTATATAATAATAATAATGATCATACATTAATAATAGCTACCATACTTTTACTATTTATGGGTATTACTCCCTTTATTTTATTTTTATTTTATTTTATTTTTTTTTTGCTTTTTGGTATGTGGGCAGCTCCCTGGCTGGGAATCGAACCCAGGCCACAGCGCTGACAGTGCTAGCGCTGAAGCCTTAAGCCGCTACGCCATCAGGGAACTCCAACCCCTTTATTTTATAAATGAGAAACTATGGCTCAAAGAGTTTACATAATTTTTCCCAAAACACACAACTAGTTGGTGGAGTTGAAATACAAACCCAAGGAGTCTGATTTTTATAACCAATGCTTGTATATTAATTTAATATGTCTCATCATCAAATCTGCATTTCACTACATTTAAATATGCTAAATAAAAAGCCAAAGTAAAAAAAACACACAGCATCTCTAATGCCAAGTACTACACTTTTTACCATGGTCAGAAGGGAAAATTGAGTTTTCTTATTAGTGATGGAAGGCAACAATAGCTGTTGAACTCACTATCACTCTTGCCCAGAAATCAGTCCCATGGCTTCGACTGACTTCGAGGCAGGTGACAATTGTGGTCTATCCGTGTTTCCAGAAAGAAAATTAAACAGTAAACCCTGTTTGTGACCGCGTAACAATAACCCTGCCGCAAGTCCCTATTGTGTTTTCACACAATATTGTGATTGGAGGACAGTCAGCTTACATGAAGAAGGACTACAGAGGTGGGTGTTAAGGTGTGCTCTTAGGTTCACCCACCCAGAACCCCTGGGGTAAGGAAGGGTAATCCGCACTTTTTTATTTATTGAATCTATGGGAGTGACATGGGTTAGTAAAATTATATAGGTTTCAAGTGTACATTTCTATAGTACATCATCTACATGTTGCATGGTGTGCTCACCACCCAGAGTCAGTTCTTCCATCACCATCTGTTTGGTCTCCCCTCCCTCCTCCGCCCCCACTCCCCCCTGCATCCTGTGTGGTTGGTTTTCTGTGCATACTGAAGACTGAGAACTATTGTCCTAGAAGTTACCAAGACTGGGACCAGCATGGACCTGGCCAAGGAGGGAAGCTGTCCATGCCAATCACCAACGTTTAGGTCACCATAATTTATTTCCACTCTGCACAACAGTCAGGAAAGGCAAGGGCAGTGCATCTTTCTTTGTCTGAAGTCTCTGCCAGGACACTACTTCAGGGTCCAGAGTAGGATGAAACAAGAGAGGTGGCTAGGGCGGAAAATTTAAGGAGGGTCTCTTCTCAGTTCACACAAATGCAAAATCAGTACATGAAATATTACAAGAACCCTGCAGGAACCGAGAGTATCTCCTTAAATTTTGTGTCCTAGGTGATACATGCCTATATTCATATCCACTCCAGATCATCAGACGCAGCTCTTGACCCTTATCTTTGGTTTAAAGATTAATTCATTCATGCATGTCTGTTTGTCTGTCTATCTTTCTATCTAATCTATCATCTATTAAACGACCAATGTGATTTGAAATTGTATACAAGTTTAAAGTTGCATCATGTATGTCTTCTTTATAGGTTCCTGTGACTGTATTTATAATGTCATTTAAAGATGATGGGCAAATATCTTTGAAGAATCTTTTAGGTGCCATAAAATGTCTATAATGTGGTAAAGGATTCAGACAAAAATACGAGTTAAGTACATAGATTAATCAAATAATTATAAAAAGGGCTAAAGGTTAAGTGATTGATGCTGAGATAGAAAGTAAGGGGTGGGATCTAGTTTAGGTAGTGTGGTCATGAAAGACTTTTCTGACAATAAGGTTAAGAAGAGACATTTAAGTGCTGAATTGAAGGCTGAGATGGTATAAAAATTATAAAAGTGTAGACAAGAATGTCTAGAACAAACTTGTCCAACCTGCAGTCCATGAGCCATATGTGGCTCAGGACAGCTTTGAATGCAGCCCAATGCGAATCTGTAAACTTTTTAAAAATATTACAAAAATCATGCAAGGACCTTTCTTTAGCTCATCGGCTTTCATTAGTGTTTGTGTATTTTATGTGTGACCCAAGACAATTCTTCTTCTTCTAATGGGGCCCAGGAAAGCCAAAAGGTTGAGTACTCCTGGTCTAGAAAGTAAGACACATACTCAATATATATAAAAGCACAGAGGTGGACATGATGTAGACAAGTTTGATGGTGGGCTCGTGGGTCTTGAACTTGGTGAGCCAAGCAGGGAGTGGCAACAGGGTTGGAGAGTTTGGAGGGAGGAGCAGATTGTGAAGGACTCTGAAGACCACTGTCAGGTCATTTGGGTTTATTTCAGATGCAAAGGAAAGTTACAGACAGGCCCTAAGCCAGAGAGTGGCATTATGCAATTTATTTTTCAAAGATTAATTCTTTTGCCCATTGTCTGGTTAGTGACTCATATGCCCTAAACTTATTCCTAGGAATTTTCTAAGAACTTTGGTTCCCATACCCGTATCGCTCTTTCCCATGTTAATTACTTCCATTAGAATATTTCCTCTAGCACGGGTCCTGCGTGAGACAGTTTGAAGATTTAGACATGTCTATGTTAGGAGTCGGGGTCCCCCAGGGACCCATGGGTTGGCTGCCTGGGGAGAGAAAGCCAGAGGGATGTGGTCTGAGGATAATGATTCAGATTAGAGATAGATGGTGGGGTCACACTGGGTCTCAGAGAGGTCAGAGTGATTCCTGTTCCCTGGCCCAACCCCACGCACCATGTTGGAAACTGCAGAGTGAGAAGGGCCAGCGTGAGCTGCATGAACTGTTTAAAGGGAGCTCATGGTGTAACAGGAAGGCAGGACGAACGCAGGCCCACCACAGGGCTGGGTGACAAAACGTGCACAGCGTAGAGGCAAAAGCGGATCTAGGTTTTGTAATGCTGGAAGTTTATACACTAGGAATATACCAGTTCAAGAAAATGAATACAAATTATCAGTGCAAAATAAGAAAAAAAGTGAGAAACACTATGAGAAAAAGAGCCACAGTAAAAAGCTGACAAACACTATAAACATTACAAAAAAAATCCACAAAAAATGATAATTTTATAAACTATCTGACACGCATATGATTCTTTTTTCTCTACATTTCTTGGCTACATAACTCTTCAGTCATCATCTATTCATAGGACAACTTTTTTTTGTAATTTTTTAATGGCGATAAAAAAAGCTCAGCCTTTGCAGTTATATCTGATCTAAATTTGCCTTTTATTATTAATAGTGTTAATAAAATATGCAACTCCACTTACAGACATATTAGCTCTTTGTAGAATTTTGGAAGTTTATGCTCTTACAAACACAGAATGATCAATTCTACTCTTTGTAATTTACAGCAAGACAAAAAAAAATTCGACGTATTTACAACTATCTGTACTACATCGTCAGACATGTTTTTGACAGAAAAGAACTTTCATTTTCTCTAGGCTTTGTTGAAAACCAAATCTTTTGCTTATAATTTTACACATTTTAAAATTGGTAGAATTTTCCAGAATTAGCTCTTAACGCATACATTTCAAAATGGTTTTTTCCTCCCCTCTAACCATATAATTTTAGTTCTGGATGCCAGAGGACCCCTCAATATCACATTATACCATCTGGCCTTGAACTTGATATGACAATACTGGGTCAGTCAGGACATGGGACAGTAGAAGTATTTCTAGAAGGCATTTTATACTGGGTTGCTAGAAATATATTAATTATAACACAGAAATAACTACAAAAATAAAATGTATCTAGTTTACTAAATACAAACCAAAGAGTCCTTCAATTCAACTTTCCATTAGCTGGGCCCCCAAATAACCTCAGCTAGTCTAACATTACTAGACACAGGGATATGTAAGACAGCAGGATAGAGGAAAGAGAGAGCAGTCTTAATTGGCTGTAGTTTAAATATATGCTGCTAATATAAAATACAGAATCATGTGAACACATTGCTAGGACTCTTCACAGTGTTCTAGAGTACATCTGCCTCTGTTCTGCGTAAAAGAGATGATTCCTTCTTTCCTAGGAAGCTGTAAGAGAGCAAACCATTTTGGATTCTCCAGGATGTCACACCCATGGGAGAGTTGGGAAACAGTATTCTTGATACAGTTAGTAGCATTTCTCAGAAGTTACAAGCAATAAAGAGGGTGTTGTACCATCCTCAAGCGGTAACTCTGTTGGCAGGGTACCTCAGTGTGGATGGCCGGGCAGAGGGTGCTGGGGCTAACCATGAAAGTGCACGAGGCAGTGGGAAGACTGTAAGCAGAGATGAGAGTCACCCCCCGGGCTTTCCCAGAAATAACTGGAAAGTGGGCCATAGTGACATATTTCTATTAACATCACTACATTTACGTGGGAATTTGGTTAATGCTTTATTTCCAAATCTCAGGACCAACCTACACCACGTACCAAAGGGAAGTAGACAATGACCAGTGCCAGGATATCTCACTCACAACCTCACATCACTGAAGTTATGCTGAGACCCAGATGCTGTGCTCTGGATCCAATCACCTCTTAGGAGGCAAGTAGGCACCTGTCCAATGTTGGCCTTGGCCAAATACCAAGCTACAACCCAAACACAGGGCACGCACTTGTAGTTTATATATGACCCAGTTCTCATTTCCAGACATCAAAACTGCAACAACTACTGCCTAACTAGTTTTGTCATTATGGCACCCAAGAAACAATTGTGAGGTCAAATGGGTCCCCTCTGAATCTTCTGCAAAAATACAAGGGGTAGCCTATACCCAGAGGGACCTCTCTTTCCCAGCCTCATCCTACCCACCAATACTACGATTATTTACCAATCCCTCCACTGCAATACTAGCCATTGTGTCATAGACTGGCCCCATTATTTTTAGCCACTTGTCATTTCAGTGGGCTAAGAATCAAGTGCTGACTTATACATATGTATACAGCAGAGAACCCCTCATGCTCCCAAAATACCAATAGAAGATGAGGAGGCAAATAAGGGTAAAAAAAAAAAAATCACACCAAGGAATTTTTTTCTTTGGACAGAATTTTGGCCTCACACCTTCTTTCCCATCAGGCAGTCCTAGTGTTAGCATACAGTGTGGGCCACTTCCTTTACCTGTATCATATTATGGGATTATCAGGACAACCCTGCTAAATGAGAATTATTATCATACCCATTTCAAAAACTAATCATCAGTGATATTAAGAAGAAGAAATAATTGCCTAGCAGGTTAGTCATCATGAAGCTAACTAAAATCTGCTGTCTCAACAAACAAACAAACAAACAAACAAACAAACAAAAAGCCCTCTGGAGTTTTCTTCAGAGAGAATTCAGTCCTGTTCAGTATTAGGATTGCTTGTATTTTATGTTGGCCAAAGGCAGAAAAAACATTTTATGGGTATTTCAACTGAACAGCAAGTATATAATAAATAATTTGCCTGCCTCCTGAGCCATATACTGCCAGCACAAAGCCTGTTACTTTCCCATTTCTTTATAGAGGCCTTTCAAAATCAGAAGAGACATGTGAAATTATCAGTTCCTATAGAAACATACAATTTTAATCTACCATTTATTTCTAAAGGACTTAGTACTCTATGAGCTTTAAAAATACTCCTCATAACAACCCTAGGAAATACGTCTATCACACTGAAGAACAGGCTGCGAAAGGTGGAGTGGTTTGTGCAAGGCAGCTCGAAAGAGTTTGAGAAAGGAAATTAATACCTATTTGACCTTAAAATCCATTCTCTGAACTATTAAACTGTTTCACGTTTGTTAAAATAAGAGGCGGGCCATGTCTTTCACAGTTATTATTTTATGTCAGCTTAGAAGTCAAAACATGTCTTTATCCACTTTCCAAGTGCTGCCTGGTGTAGTACAGTCTGAGTATGGTTTTTGGAGCCAGGTTGGCTGAGTTTCCTCCTGGGCACACCACTAGGCAACTTAATGACCCTCGCTGCCTCAGCTTCATCATCAGCACAATGGACATCATACTAGTGCCTCCATCACCAGCGGTTGTGAGGATTAAATGACTTAACGTGTGGAAAACGGAAGAACACACGATGCATCGGAAGGTCTGACCTGTTCTTGCCCTCAGCGCTTCTGGGCACACCCCTGCTCTAGCTGTGGCCTTAGCAACAGCTCCGAGTAAGCGGAGCCTGATGAAACCTACTGCAGCTTCACTGCACGTTTCTCACTTCCTGCCCTGGGCCGTCCTGACTCTATGGTGTGGCTCCTCTACCTGCAACTGCCAGACATCATATCTGGATATGTGAGTGAATTACCTCCCTGAGTGGCAGCCCTAGACCAATGTAGAAAGGGGGACACTTGGAGATGACAGTGGATTGAGCTCCCAGGAGTAAGTGACTCGAGCCTCTGTAACTTCATAATGGGATCCACTTGTCCGTGCCCACCCTAGAAGAGTCTTTCACTCTTGGTACTAACACTTCCCTTACTCCATGGTGCTAAGTAAAGCAGAACAGCAGAGAAATAAAATCCTTTGGACCACATTATCACACAGATGGGATCTTGTTTGCCTTGGCCTAATATAACCTAAGTAAATTGCCTCCAGTAAGAAATTAAGCCAATCCAAGAAATAAAGTGTGACGCATGAGAACTCAGCAGACATGGGCTCTAATTCCACATTTTTGTTTCATAAGTTCTATCACCCTAGGAAAGATACTAAACCACTTTATGTCCCAGCTATCTTATTGTGAAAAATGGAAGCTATTACTTGTTAATTTCTAGAATCTTTCCTAGAAAATTCAAATTCTGATTCTCAATACTACCACTGTACAAATTATTTGGAGCATATGATAAAAGTAAATTCAAGAGTATGAAACATTTTATAATCTATCTTACTTGAAACAGCTGTATTAAAAATTTTATTCATGGATTTGGGAATAATTTAATTAAAATGTTAAAATACATTTATTATACTTAAAATGTAAAATAACCACTATTCACGTGGTGAGCAGGCTAGAGTTTGAACAATACTTTTTATAACAGTGTCCCAGTAATTTGAGTCTCACAGTATCTTATAGTATTAATATTATTAAAAATTCCCATTTGGGGAATAAGAAAGTAAACTTTACAGGCTCTGTAGTTTCCTTTCAGCCGCCTGGTAAATAACAGGTGGACACAAAGTTTTCCACAAAAGAACTTAACCTTTCTAACCACTAGTTCTTCACTAGAACCATACAAAAACACTGAAACTGAGAGATAAGAATGTTACACTCAATAAAGCAAGAAGAATACCAATGTGACGGGGACACGTTCCGGTTTCGCAGACATGGCCATGCTCCTTGACCACATAGTAGAATCCTTGAGGACACAGATAAGTGATGTAATGTTCTGTGTCCTCAGTTGGACAGGCACACAGTAAGTGCTAAGTTACTAATCACCAGGTATATGAATTATTGTGTGATAGACTGGGACTAAGAATTAGGGACGACTTTCCTCGAGGAGTCCTTCCTTGAGTCCCCAGCCCCAGGCAGGAAGAGGTGTGTGTGTGCTCTAATAACGCCAGGATCATTATGACATTTGCCATGGAATAGTGGACTCTCTCTGTGCGGCCTGGATAGCCTACGAGCTAGAGGAAAGGGAGCACTGAGTTTTAATCATCTCTTTGTCTGGTGCCCCTGGCATGTGTAGGTAGAGACAAGAAATATGTCTTCAGTCAAGAAGTGAATAAAAGGGGAAATAATTTGGAAGGGGGAGAACAATTTGATAATTTGGAATTTATTAATGTTGTGGGGTTCCTGGAAGCTGCAGAGAGTAGAACCACACGAGAGGGACTCAGGGATGTTCACAGTTGGCAGCAGAATGGATAAGGGAGGCACAGGAGCAGGGTCTCTGCAGATCAGCTGGAAGAACCCGAAAAACACGAGAGAAGGGAAATAAGAACACGGCGAAGCGCTCCTACGGTCTTTCCGTCGTGATGCGTTTCTTACACCGCGCGTGACATTTCTATTCAGACATTCGGGTTTGTGCAGTCATGGCTGCAACCTTGGAGAACCTAAACAAGGGAGGTTCTGAAAACATGGCACTTCGGGTCTAGGATTTCTAATCCTTGCTGTGTGGGCTGGAGAAAACGAGCCTGAATGGGCCTCAGTCTTGTCTGCCCGGTGGAAACAGTCACCGTCCCTCTCGGTGGGTTGTTGCGTGCATCACGATAACACATGATGATAAGGCCCTCTGCAGCTCTGAAGCGCTATTGAAACGGGCTGTAATACACTGGACATCTTTGTTTTCCATCAGACACATCCCAAGAGACATTCCCTTCCTTCCAGAACACGTACACTCCATGAAGTGTCCATCTGGCAAGTCGGCCCCTGCCGAGAGTGGGGAGGCGAACGGCTGCAAGGGAAACGGCTGAGCGCCAGTGTGCAAAGGGGCTCAAAGTCTGTAGCCCTGCCCACACGGAGGCTAAGAACAGGCAGCAAGACGCCCTCGACTGTGCAGGGCATTGGGTATTTTCCCCAGGGAGAAGGAAGGCAGGGAAAATTGCTGGCTACCTGGGCCCCTGTGCCTTCTCTCCAAAAACATTACACTTGGCTAATGGAGCTGTAACTTTGTTTTGATTTCCTGAGTGGTCTTGAGTTACCTAATATCTGGCTCACTTCCCTAGATGGCTGCTGCTTAGATCTCTCCAGTAAAATCATACTTAAACCATTTTCATTAGGAACTGAGTACTACATGATCATAAAGTACCTCATGAAATGCCTTGATTAGGAGAGATCAAAGGCTGAGCTTCATTAGTTGTGCTCTCTTTCCCCTCCTATGTTGCCTTTGCCTTCAACTGCATTAACCTGCCTGAGCTCAGCTCTCCCAAGTTTGTACAATCTGGAAAAGATAACTTTTCCTGAGGAGTCTGGTTTTTCTTTGGAGCACGTGGCTTACAGGTTTTCTGTAGCCCAAGGCATAGTCAACAAGCTGTCCGTTCCGTATTCCGTGGAGAGAAACGACCCCTCCTCTGAAAGCAGCACGGCCGTGGTTGCCTCTGCAATGCCCACTGGGGTTGACAAAGACTTGGATTAGCACTGTGGCCAAAGGTGATGGCCTCTGAGCCTGGCTTTCCTCACCACATCGAGTCATTCCAAACACACTCAAATGTCACCTCTTAACAAAGCTGTCCACCATAACGTGGGGGTAAGGAGTGCCCTTCATCAGGCAGACCTGAGTTTGAATTACGGCCCCTCCACCTCTCAGAGCTTCTAATTTTTCAAGTGTGAATCTGGAATTTGTGGCGACTTCACAGAACTGTTGCTAAGAAGAAACGAGACAATGTTGAGAACACCTAGCACACTAGAGTTCTAGAAAGCACTCAGTGCCTGCTTTATAGTTCTAGAAAGGAGAAGATCTAATGCAGAGCTGTGCCATGCTGAAGTGTTTCTATCTGTTCATCCACAGCAGCCTTCAATTTTCTCCTGGACAGATGTCCCAGGGAGGAACAGAAGATGTTTCCTTGAATAAGCTGTTTAGAGCCAGGCAAGGCTCACACCTTCCCACAAGCACACAGAGGAGGAGGCCTACTCTTGTTCGAAGTGCAAGAGACAGCGGAAAATCTGGCTCTCAGATTGTGAGGTTGAGTGATAAGGAGTGGAGACACGGTACCCTTTTGCTACATATATAATATGTATATTCACGTGTCTCCTGTATATCCTCTACACATCTGATATACATACGCAGGGAGAGGGAGAGGGAGAGAGGAAGACAGAGGGAGAAAGAGAGAGGAAGAGAGAGGGGGAGAGACAGAGAGACAGAGAGAGACAGAGAGAGAGGGGGGGGGGAGAGAGAGGGAGAGAGGGGGTGGGGAGAGAGAGAGAGAATAAGGAATTTGGCTCAGGTGATTTTCAAGGCTGGGAGAGCCAACAGCAGAGCCCTAGTCTGTCTGAAGCCTCAGGACGAGGAGAGCCAATGGCATAAATCCCAGTCAGAGCATGCGTGCAAAGGTAGAAGGAGATCTACATCGCCAGCTTGAAGACGAGCAGGCAGAGAGAGGAACTCTTTGTCACTCAGCATGTTCGTCCTTTATCCTGTTCAGGCCTTCAGTGGATAGGATAAGACCCTCTCACACTGGGCAGGGCAATCCGCTTCACTCAGCCTGATTCAAGTATTAATCTCATCCAGACACATTCGCCCAGACACACCAGACAAGGCTTAACCAAGTATGTGGCCACTATCTGGGCACGTGGCCCAGGCGAATCCACACTTAAAATCAGCCATCACTGTAATCCCTTAGAGGCTGAGTTATACGTTGATCACATTCATTCATGTATTCACTCAGCCAGAGATTCAACAACTATTTCACTTACCCTCGTGTGCTGTGCATTATACCACGCTAAATACTCAAAGGTAAATAAACGTCATCCTGTCCTCAACGTTACGAAATTTATGGGTCACACTGATGAACAACTGTTAACTATAATACTAATTAGTTAACAGTTAACAGAAAGCACCCTTAATAAATGAAGCATTTAGTATTTTGTCAATGCGTTTAAAATATACAGATTTGATACTTTCTAAATGGAAGCCCCGCTCGAGCTACATTTTCATAGGCCAAGTCTCGAAATCCAGAAATAAGAGCGTTAATGAACGTCTGTGAGCTTTGGTTCTCTCTGTGGGAGTCTCCCAGAGGACCACAAGACGTGTCTCTTCAATCATGTCCCTACCTGACACGTCTCTAGTCACCATCGGGGAAAGTGGAGACTGAAGGGGTAAGGGTAAAATTTTGTGTCTGTTTCTCCACAAGTATCTTCGGTGCCATGGGAACGAGAGGTGAAGACAGTGAAGTTTAGTTTTTCTTGTCAACCAATAAAATGAAAGTGCCACCCACGCATAGGACATCGAACACTACCTTTAGTAACTATGTACGAGTGACATGGAAATTAAAATCTAATGAAGGGACAGGAGAAAGACAGAGGCAAGGGATGGGGTATAACACTTCACGGGTCCTTTTTAGGAAATAAACTTGTTTCAGGAGGGGAGTTCTGACTCATAATTTGCTTTATGTGCTCATCAACTCATGGCAGCCCTTAGCCTGGGGGGCTTTCAAAAGAAGACTGTAGGTTTATGGAGGGGGGGGTAAAGAATTGCGAGGCAATACTGCGTAGCAGTTAAGAACTTAGGCTCTGGATTTGGAGATACAAATTGGTACCCTGGGTTGCTATTTAAATGTTGTGATACCTTGGGAAAAACAGTTAATTTCCTGACACTTATTTCCTCACCTATAGTGTGGGAATGGTGGTCAGACCTAATTCTTAGGGACGATGCCAATACTCCATGTGGTAATACCTGGAATGCCTGAGTGTTAGTCACATAGGTTATTTTGTATAGTCTTTACAGTAACGTGAGTAGCTATTGTTAGCTCTGTTCTGCGGACGAGGGGTAGGAGGCTCACAGACTTTAAAAATGTACCAAATCTACACAGACAGTAATTGCAGGTCTGGGGTTGAAACACACACTTGCCAGCTTTTTAATCTCAAGCTCTGGCTACAATTCCATGCCACCTGCATTCTGTTATGGAATCTCTCTGACTTGGGCTCCTTTTGTTTCCTTGTATACATTCTCAGCTCTCAGAAAGTAGACCAAGTCTAGACTTTCTCTGTTTTCCCCACATTGCCTAATTTACTGGAGGTGATTGGTTTACCAATCCTGGTTTTGTTCAATAAAAATACTTGCTATTTTCAAGATACAGATACATGTTTTACTAGATTTGTACCTACATATTTTATTTTAGGTAAACCCATGGCAAATAAGATTTTGTTCTTAATTTCAGCTTCAGATGTTTGTTTTATTATATAAAATATGATTGACTTTTAGGTATTGATCTTGTATCTTATAACCTTGTTGAACTCAATTAGTTCTAGCAGGAGTTTTTGCGGGGGAAGGGGTTGAGTAGTGTGTGGTGGATTCTCGGAATTTTCTATATAGACAATCATGACATCCATAAGTGGTCACAATTTTCTTTCTCTTTCCCCAACTTGTATGCCTTTTATTTCTTTTGTCTTCCCTAGCTAGAACATCCAGTATTTTGTTGAATGAGAGACAGGACAGCAGATATCAATGCCCTGGTCCCAATTTAGACAAAGTATCGTAATCTCCCATTAAGGATAATGTTAGCTATAGGGTTTTTGTAGGTTCTCTTTACAAAACTGAAGACATTTCCTTTAAGTCTCAGTTTGCTGAGAGTTTTTATCATGAAATGTTGGATTCTGACAAATTCTTTTTTCTGAACCCATTAACATGATCATATGACTTTTCTTCTTAGTCTGTTGATAAGGTAATATAGTATACATTAATATATTGGTGAATATTAAATCAACCTTCATACCTAGAACAAATCCCACTTGGTCATGGTATATAAATTCTTTCATCCATTATTGTATTTAGTTTGTCATTATGTTTGAGGTACTTTGTGTCTAAATTCATGAGATACTGATCCATTTCACCATCTTTGCCTGCTTTTGGTATCAGGGTAACATTGGCCTTATTAAATGAGCTGGGA